>JAQFYQ010000206.1:0-19747 GCA_034694885.1 Buchholzia appendiculata | reverse complement strand
AAATTACGTCAAAATGATGTAATTCGATGTCATTTTTATTTTATTTCACACGACGCGAGGATAAAAATCGAAAGATAAGGATATCCTCTGGTCAGAGGATATCCTAGCTTCATTAATTCGAACATGAATCGACTGACTGACTGACTGACTGTGACTCGCTGACTGACTCACTGACTGTCTCGCTGACTGATTGACTGACTGACTGAGCGACTAACTTGCTTGCTGACTGACTGACTGACTGACTGACTGGCTGACTGACTTGTTGATGTGTTGCTTGCAGGTTTGAGTTTCCGTGATCTTTGCAATCAAGGAGCAACACTTTTGGAGACGTTAACCTGGATCTCACGTGCAAACTTGACTTGAGAGTGAATCATATTGTTATGATAATCTAAATAACTCTAATCGAACACTATTTTACACTATGTTACACTAATACGACCCTCGAGCGCACTAGGCTTACTATGGACACTGTATCGTACACTATTGAGAGCACTGGTAATAACTACTAGAGCACGAAAGAAGCCACTACTACACTGCGTGTTCGGAGAGCCAGGGTTCTAGTGGTGTTCAAGGTCTGGGAAGATGATCCCGGAAACAACTAACGCGTCTGAAGATGCCGTCGCTCCGACCTTGAACCCTGACCTTGACCTTAGCTCACGAGATCAGCGCCGGAGCTCTTGCATGCAGTCCAGAGTGCCAGAGCCTCGAGATCCACTGGCACCTCCTCCTCCTCCCAGTCAACCTCACAAGCGTTGGCTCAGTGAGCCAGTCACTCAATGCTGGGACAAAGCCCTGACTAAACAACAGCAGCAGCAGCTACAACAGCAGCAACAACAGCAGCAACGGCAGCAGCAGAGCAAAGAACATCTGCGTGTTAGCGGTAAAGAACAAGATCGAGGTCGGAAAGAAGGGCGATTCTTTGGTGTCAAACTGCGCAGTGGTAAAGTAGAAAAAGAAGAGAAGAAGGCAATGAAGACTGAAACGAACGATGTAAATCTCAACGAGAAAGAAAGACAAGAGAGAGAACGATGGTCTGAACAGCTACAACATCAGCTGAACAATAAGCAGCTGAATAATCAGCAGCTGAATAATAGGCAGCTGAATAATCAGCTGCCGGTGCAGCAGCTGCAACCTAGCCTACAGTCTAAGCAACAGGTTGCTGAACAACGTTATATTGTTGATGACATCGCGCGTAATGACGTCACGCGTAGATCCGGGAGGTTTGAAAGGCTGTTCGGCAGCATCGACTGGTTTGCTGGCAGTTCAGCAGCTTCTTCACAGCCAGTGACGTCACAACTGCGAACGAAACATCGCAAATCCTTGAGACCGGCTTCCATGGTAACGGATCCAGTGCAGGCCGTGTCCTTCAGGCAGGTGGATGACTGCCGTCCTGTCAGTCCCAACAAGTCCCTGGACTCCGTGTCCGGGTCTCGCCGTCTTAACGACTTTAACATGTCATTTCCTGGAAGAGCCCCGTCAGCGGCAACAGCAACAGAGGGGGCAAATTCTACTTTCTCTGAATCAACTACGAGAAAACTTAGTAAAAGAACAAAGATCAAGAACCTGAGCTCGTCAGAGGCTGGACAGCGAGAAGGTGGTCAGTCTGGGAGGGTGGTCAGAGGAGTGGACAGTGGTTCAACTGTGGACGACGGGCATGGAGGTGTGTGGGTGGGAGAAGTGTGGACAGGGGAGGTCATCAGACAAGTATCACCTGCAAACTCTTCCAGTGGGTACGGGAGTTGTGGTGGAGCCGTCGATGGACATTCTCTCAATGGATTCAGGTATTTTAAATGTTACCTTATTGTTAATGTGCCAAAAAATGCTTAAACGTTAGTCTACTCTCCTGATAATTTGGTAATATGGTTGGCTTCAGTGAAGCTGACAGTTAAAATTTTGATTTTTATTATGTAATTTATTTATTTATTTACTTATTGTAATTTGAATGCATTTCTAACACAAGCTGTTTAAAAGCAACTACTCCTTATTTACGAGGACGTTGTCTTGTGCAAAAACATTTATGTTCTCTTTCATAGACCAACATGGACCATCATAGACCAACATGGACCATCATAGACCAACATGGACCATCATAGACCCTTTCATTAATTGCACAGCAACTGTGATACATACGACAGCCCAAATAGGCCCAAGTCTAACTGACGAATAGTTCATGACCTAGATTCAAGCTTGTCTTTAATTGTATTACAGTGTAAAAAAGATTGTCTTTAATATATTCTATGTTTACTTTAGGTCGTTGGAGAAACTTCGCTCGAATGACTCATCGAGAAGCCGTGCTGAGTCATCGGATCGTGACGTCACAGCTGACAAGTCGAGCCGTTCAATGACGTCATCACGTGGCGTCATAGCTGACAAGTCAAGCCGATCAATGACGTCATCATCACGTGACGTCACAGCTGAGAAGGCGGTGCAGCGCAAGCAGCCTATCTACGAATACTTGTGGCAGAAGTTCTCCACGCGCTCCAAGCGCAGCGCGAAGAGCGCCACTGACAAACCGTTCCACAGCAAATCAACGTCATTCGAGATTCTGACGTCACAACCGTTCACTGATGACGTCATACGTAAGAACAAGATGGCGTCGTTACCGCGTTGTGAAGCTGATGATTTGTACAGTGCTAAAGGCATGGATGGTTTCCTGAACGCCTGCAATGTTACCGCCACGCCGATCGGTTTCAGCTATGACTTAATGAAACAGATCAGTCCTTATAGACATCGTGCTGGGCGTAGAGATACAAGCTTCACCGGAGAGAAAATAGTTCCTTCACATAGTCCTGCTGAAAGTAGTTCCCTAGCCGATGAAACTCTAAAGGCTACGGATTATATAGAGGATGATGAGGAGGACGTGGATTCTAGCACAAGCTGTGAAATTTTACCAACAAATGACAGTTCAGCTTGCAACAGTCTGACAGCCAGTGAGAGGTCAGCTTTCAGCAGTCTCCCAACCAATGAAGGATCAGTTTTTAACAGTCTCTCAACCAATAACCTGTCAGCTTTCAATAGTCTCCCAACCAATGGGAGATTAACTAGCAATATAAGTAACGCCTTTGTGGAACCAGAAGTCACAGGATCCAGGGGATCATCCTTGCAATCAATCAACGTTGAAGGCAACACTAAACAGTCGCCAGATGGCCAGACTACAAGTAATACTATCCCAAGCAATGCTTCATTCGTTCACTTGTATTCCAAAGATGGCACCACACGCAGTGTCGACTTGTCTCCTGGCCTGCCAGCATTGGAATCTATAAATATTACTAGCTCCAGCCAGAGCATGAGGGTGGAGCCTAATCGTCACGTGACGTGTCCTCTGAGTGAAAGAAAGATGAGTCAGGTCCGGAGTTTGAGTCTGGACCGTGACTGGCTGTGGAGCGTAGCGAGTGGGAAGACATTGGACAGTCCAGAGCCACAGGATATTCCACACGATCAGGCTTCCAGAGCTGTCTCTTCTGCTGAATGTAGAACTGGAGTAGAGACGAAGTTGGACCTGCCAGAAAGTAAGATAACACCTGAGACAAGGCACGAGGTCAGTACTGGATCAGCTATGACAAATATGTCCGGAGATGTATCACTACAGATGTCCATGCATACTCTGGGCAAGGCAGCTCTTCAAGCAGCAGAGAACAAAGCTGCTCCACAGACCACAGTCGGTATGAGGAAGTTCTTCCCAGATGTCTTGGAACAGTTCAGCACCCCAATGAGTGAGTCATCCTCTGTGCAGACGAACTGGGACGATCTCCAGGACACACTCACACTCGGCTGCAAGAAACGTTACCGTGGAAACAAGGTTGCTAAGCAACCAGACAGCGAGGGTCACCGCAATGACGTCAGGTCACAGAGTGCTGACAGAGAGAGTAATCAACTGAAACTAGACGACGTGTTCTCAATCAATCCTGGCTGCAGTGCGAGTAGAAATCCTCCGAATGGTTTTGCTGCACGAATCAGGAGTAGACCTCTGTCCGCCGACAAGGCAGATGCGAAGAACAGATCTGGCATTGCTAGAAACGCCACGTACGTCAACTACCCACTGCCCGCCGGGCTGATCCAGCCTGGCCCTGTGAGGGCTGGGTTCTGTGAGGAGGGAGGAGCTAGAAGATCTGGGCGGAGACTGTTCGTGACGGATTTGACTTCGTCGGATAGGACTGTAAGGTCTGTGGATGCCAGTGTGTTCCCACTCGTCCTCGGCATGGATCGGGACGCACAGGGTCATGCACAGGGTCATGCACAGGGTCATTCACAGGGTCATGCACAGGGTCATGCACAGGGTCATTCACAGAGTCATGCACAGAGTCATGCACAGAGTCATGCACAGTGTCACGCACACACTACTCTACCGTGCTTTGAGGAGGGAGAGAGGAAGGCACGTCGTGTCCGGCAGAGAGATGTAGGCCAAGTGTGTGAAAAGAGAAACGTAACTAGCAATGTGTTCACGAAGGCAGATCAGACTTTCACAGTGCAAGGTGGTAGTAGTAATCTCTATGTGAATGAGCAACAACAACCAATACGTGTTCACAACAACAACCACAACAGCAACAACAACAACATCAGTACAAACAACGTGACTCGTTGCTGTAACCTTCCTGGTGCTGATTGCTGCTGTAACATGTGTCCCAGAGACTTCAAGTCCAAAGAGCTATCTAGAGCCGCTCAGCTCTTCAACCACACAAGACATGATGCAGACTCAGAGCCGATCTATGAGTCAATACGAGACGTATCTGATTGTTCTAGGCGTGAAAGGACTGACGGGGGGTCTTCCATCAATGCCGGTAAGTTCGCTAGACTTGCCGACCCCCGTGAGACCATGAGTGACGAGGAGGAGGAGGAAGAACAGCTCGTGGATGGAGAGGAGTTCGCTGACGTCATGGACAGCACATACGACAAGATTGATGACGTCATCTCTCGTATCGGCAACCCTCCCCCACCTCCCCCACTTCCTCCACCCCCACTTCCCCGCCGTCCGTCCCGTCCAGGACCCAGTCGTGCAGGGACTGGGGTAGATGGAGGCGTTGAGCCTGCTCGGCGTCCTGAGGAGATCCTCAGAACGAGCGATGTTGTAGAGCTGAACGGCAAGCACTGGTACACCATCGCTGACGTGCTCGACAACTTGGAACGTCTTGCCGAACATCTTCCCCTCGTGACCCAGACACTCAGTGACCTTCACCTCAGACAGGCTGAGGGGGAGGCGGGCAAGGACAAGAGTTGGACGCTTGGAGGGAAGGTGGAGGAAAAGATGGGAGGGGCTGGTGGGAGAGTGGGGCAACCAGGGGGAAGGGGAAGCAAGAGAGCAGGCAGAGGATGTGAAACACTTCAGCCAGGTACGCCACTAATTATATCAGTGATTTATTTACACACACACTTTTTCACTTGCTCGCCATCTTCATCTCTATATGATCAGTTTATTGTTCAAAATGTTCATGCAGGTTTTTTTGGTTTAATTAGTTGTCAAGTTGATGAGAATTGCTATATGTTTTGATATTTTGCATAATAACACTTCCAAAACGACAACATTCATGCTGATGGTGTTGATGATGGTGTTGATGTTGATGAAGAATGATGAAGATGAGGATAAAACGCTGATGACGGTGAAAAATAGATAAGTGGCAATGACTACACCCATGTACACATGACAATCCGAGGCGCAGTAAAAGAATTTGCACACGTACTCACGCATACACACTTAATCATTATGCACTTTGCGATTAATATCAGTTTTAGTCTCTTATTTAGTTTATTGCTTCACCAATTTTATTAAAAATATATTTAACCGTAATGTTTTTCTAATTTTTTCTGTACACCAATTCAATAGAATTTATCTTCGTGATCTATTTCCAAAATTAACGAGTCAACAGATTAATTTACTAGAAAACTAATGGTGAAAATGTATATTAGAGTACATAGAGTTAAATATTGTATAAATATTTAGATTTAGTTTTAAGTTTTAATTTGATTTTGAAACAATATTAATTCTTTTTGTACAGTAAATTAAATATAGAAATATTTAATATTGATTTTATATATGAATGTATTTATTGTAACACCGTGATGCTAATAATGTCTTCAGGTTATGCAGGACCCACTCACCCAGCTTACCGAGGTCAGTCCAGCTCCCCGTACAGGAGGGTCAGTGTGAGGGAGAACACCCGTGCCATGACCGTCGACTGTCGAACTTCATCCTCCACGCACCCAGCACACAACACCACCCAATCATCTCTCCATCCACCACCTGGCCAACTCTCTCCTCAAACATTCCTCCTTCCTCAAGGTCACTGCAGAGTAACTGACAAGGACGTTCATAGAATGAATGCGTCCTCGAGGGAAAGCAGTAGGAACCGGCTCAAACCGGTTTCCTCTCACAGTTGTTCTTTCACAGCGGATGGATACTTGAATCCAACGCAGCACGAGTACGTCAACTCTGATGTCTTGCTCGGGGGAACTGACACGAGCTTTCATGACTATGAGAATCTGACTGTGATAAAGGATTGTAAACAAACGGCATCATCATTGGGTTCCAACATTGGAAGGCTACCTCAGACCATGGCGTCAAATTCTTACTGCAATTCTTCCATCCTGAAGGACGTGTCACACCAATTTCTTAATTGTTCAAACATAAGGGATGTGTCACACCAGCGCACGACCTCTCTAATCCTGCAGAAAGTTTCTAACCCGGTACCTGCTGGTTCTATAAACAGTTCAGCAACCTTGCGTCACCATGGTAACGTGAGGTCCCCCACTAGGACCGCACTTGCGAACAGCAGAACTGTTAAAACTAGAGATAAAACATTGGGTCAAACACTGGGTCAAACACTGCGTGACCAATCATTTCCGTCTTATAACCTCAGTCTTCTTGCCCCACATACTGTGGAACACTTTTCACCTGCTGCAAGCGCAAGAATTCCCTTCAGTCTTGTGAATGCAACTCGTGACTTGCATTCAAACCCGCCCAGCAGTAACTCTTGCTCGAGTCCAGCTGATGGAAAGCCGCAGCCAAGTTCCACATCAAAGCTACGCGCTCAGTCTGTGGACAGAGTTCAGCTGGAGGATGTGTCTGGAGCGAGGTCTGTGGTCAAGCTCAGAGGTGGATCATCTTCGCACAGCTTCCCAGACAAAGAGAACAGTGGCACAGTAAAGAATGGAGTTGAAAGTACAGAGATTGTGACGTCATGCGTCCCTCAGTTATCATCAGTGATGTCATCAAGGCAAGTAGAAGGACAAGCAGCAGGACAAGCGGACAGACACAGATCACAGTCGTACAGTTTCGGTGAGAGGATGTTTACCTCAAGGTCAACTCTTGTGATGGGACGTGACCCAGAGGCACCGAGCAAGACCTCTGGTGAACCAGTGGAACATAGTAAGGAGAACCTCAGACCTGCCGGCAGACAGGGCACACTGGGCAGGAGATCAGATGGCAAGCTGTTTCCAGATCTGTTGATCAATGCCAAACCCAGCACAGACAGTAGATCCCCTGGTGATCAATATCCACATTCCAAACCCACTACCACATCTGGTAGATCCCCACTTAAGCAACACCCACAGGTCAAACCTTCAATGATGGATGGTAGATCTCCTCTGATTGACCAACAGACGCATTATAACTCCAGTTTTGGCCAACAACCGATCACTAAACCTACTACGAAGACTGGTGTATCACCTCTTGGTCAACAACCACATTCCAAACAAATCCCAATAACTGGAAGATCTCCTCTTGAGCAAAAACCGCCTCGCGCCAGACCCATCCCCATAGCTGGGAGATCCCCTCTTGATTCACATCCACATTCCAAACCAATCCCCATAGCCGGGAGATCCCCTCTTGATTCACATCCACATTCCAAACCAATCCCCATAGCTGGGAGATCCCCTCTTGATTCACATCCACATTCCAAACCAATCCCCATAGCTGGGAGATCCCCTGACCAACACCCACCACACTCCAGAATGTTGAGGGCCAAGGCTGTTGAGATGATGTCTCCACGTGGACGCGGGGATTTCCTGCAACGGATTTTCCAAGAATCACACTCCGGTTACAGAGATCACGTGTCAGGTTGCCTCGTGAAGTCACAGTCCCTGCTGGAAGCGAGTAGGCTGGAGGCGTCGTACGGAGGGGGCAGCAATGAGGAACTGGCAAGAAAAACAGATCGTAGTTTGAACCTGTACTGGATGGACAAGGATTCTCCGTGTGGAGAAATATTCTGTTAGAAAATGCATCACCCGCAGTTGAAAATTCAAACTTGTTGCCTATTTCAAATTAGAAAGACTGAAGTTACTCGTTTCATGGTATATATGATAGAATATCACACACAACCAATGGAAGTATATAATTCTCTGCCTTTTGTCAAGGTTCCACATCAGAATAATCCGTATGTCACTAAATTATTCCTTCTCTTTTCCGAAGTTAATAATTATTAAAAATTGCTTTGACTAAACTAATGCCTTTGATACAATCAGTCCTCATATTCTATGTGATATTCATTACTGTTACATTGCAAGAGGTAGGATTTATGTGTGGTTTAATATGCTATTCGAGTATACATCTAACAATTCCTGACAAGGAAAAACTGACGCTGATGATGGAGAACTAAGCATCAGTACCCTGCAGTGTTTTGTGTATCATAATGGTATATTGTACATACTTGTATATAAATGGAATGTAATCGGTAATAAATAATGGATTATATATGAGACAATCAAATGCGAATTTTGTTTTCTGTGGTATTTCACTGCTTGCTCATTACTTGCACGATCTGCATGTGCTTACAAGTATTCAACTTGTCGCTGCTGTGTTACTTTTGTTTTATATATTCTAAGTCTAACTTTCAATCAAATAAAAAAGTGACTTAAATTGTTCTGTGTTATTTTTAAGTAAGCTTGTAGGCGCCATGAATGTGCTTGTCCGTTCCCTCCTATGTATTGGCGAAGGAAAACATTTTGGTGACGTCCAACTCATTTTAATTAGACCTAGTTCTAATTGAGGATATTCCCAGTCTGAAAAAATGACGATGATGATGATGTAGACAGGATTGGGGTCAAGGGGAACGTGCCCGGCATCAAACGTCCGCGGCGCCCCCAACAAACCTTGTGCAGCGAACTTTTCTATATTTCATATAGGCTACATGTGGACTCTTGGCTCTACCACATGCAGCAGTGCCACCTCACTGTTGAAATGCTGGCTATGGAATGTTTTGAATAGTGTTGAACAGTTGAAGAATTAAAAGTTTAACATGAAATCTTCAGACTGGTTAATAAATCAAGCTGAGAGACTGTCAGCATGCATGTCCACGGTCTGACGAAGGTCTCTTTGAGGGAATTAATCCATTGGCATATGTATGACACCAGACTTTATCAAAAATTAAATATTGTCAAAACTAAATGTACATACATGTAATTATATTATACAACAAGGGTTATACATTTGTAACAAACTACTGTCCTTGAACAGAAATCCAGCAAGCAAGACGTGATTCAGAACTTGGAATGCACGCACAAACATCACGCCACATCAATGTGGCTGTTATAGAGACATCATACCACAATAATGTGGATGTTGTACTGATATCACGCCACATTGATGTGGCTGCTGTTCAGTCGTCGGGCCACATTGATGTGGCTGTTCTGCAGGCGTCAAGCCACATCAATGAGGCTGTTGTGGAACTGTCACGCAACATTGATGTGGCCTGTAGAGTCGTCACGCCACATTAATATGGCTGTAGTCTTTGACATGTGGCTCGGACGCGGTGTATTCCACATAGGGTCTGCTCCGGATGACCTCTGGACCCTCCACTATATCCAGCTCACTTTCCAGGTCCCGACTCAGCTTGTTCATCTTTGTGACGTGTGTGAAGCAGCATGGAGCGGAGATTTCTGATTTCTCTACTGGTGGAACACACAAGGAACCAGACATGACACCCCACGCCGCAGCTCTGCTCTCCCTACCTCGCTCCGCCCCCTTTTTCCTGACCAATGAAAATCGTCGACGAAACGAACCTGGTTTATCTCTCCTAGAGTCCAGGTCAAAGGAAAGGTTCAAAAGGTCATCCCCAGGTAGAGAAGTCCAGTTTGTGTAAACCTCAAAGAACGCCTGAGCTGCAGAGTTGTCATCAAAGAGGAATCCAGCAAGGCGACTGTGATCCGTGGAGATCCTCATTGTGTGGAACGTGCTGGATCGGTTGCAGTAGTTTGAGAGATGATCGACGGCATCACGCCACAGAACGAAGCCTGATCCAATCGCTGCCAGGATCAGGTAGAGTTTCCGCTTCCGGCGTCCAGCTCCGGAGTCCAGGAGCAGGACGAGGATGCCGGACTTGAATGCTGTCCAGCTGGGCAGTGGCTCAGTCTGATCGTCCGAGGCGATGGAGCTGGACGGAGAGAGAGGTGGAGTAAGATCAACAAATGCCTTTCTTTTCAGAGAGCCATGGTACATATCAACCGCACAGCTGCTTGCATAGACCTAGACATCACTCAAGCATTCGATAGCATTCAATAGCATTCAATAGCATTCAATAGCATTCAATTACATTCAATAGCATTCAATAGCATTCAATTACATTCAATAACGTTCAATTACATTCAATAACATTCAATAGCATTCAATAACATTCAATAGCATTCAATAGCATTCAATTACATTCAATAACATTCAATTACATTCAATAGCATTCAATAGCATTCAATAACATTCAATAGCATTCAATAACATTCAATAGCATTCAATAGCATTCAATAACATTCAATAACAGTCAATAGCATTCAATAACATTAAACAGAATTCACTAACGTTCAAAATCATTCACATATTTTCATAGCGTTCATTCAATGATATATAACATTAACCACCTGTAATAAAATTCCAAAAAATGCTCGTGAATAGAATCATTCATTTGCATTCAATACAGTTCAAAATATAAGTAACCTATGGGAAAATATCTGCCTATTAGTCAGTTAAATACTTGTGTAATTACAAGTTGTGGAATACTTGTGAACATAATTATATCTAAAAATAACTTATTCATATTGGACGTCTTGATAACAGAATGTAATGATTAATTATTTATATCATTTTATAGCACGGAAAATAAGGCAATACTATTTCGACCATCTAACTGACGGACTAGACATTATTATTAGAAACGTTTCAAATGCTGATTTGGAAAAGTGTGTAGAAAAGGTTGCAAGGATTGGAAGGTAGCCTAGTTTAAATCATGTAGGAGGAGAAGGTTGGAAGTAGAGAGTGATATCGGTTTGAATATGGCTCCCCATTATCGCCCCGCGCAGACTTTTTCCAACCCATAACCACCCCCACCCCGCGGGAGACTACAGGTTGGCTCCCCATTACCGCGGTAAGACCGCTGAACATTCATTGAGCTCCCCATTGCCGCGGTAAATGGTGAATTTGCCGATTTATGTCCCCATTACCGCGGGTTACCGTGGTAAAACGTGGTTTACCGCAGTGCTTGATACCTGTACCAATGCTACTCATCATTGTGTAAGCCTAAATCTGACGCCCACTCGTAAATACTATAAATTCGAAGCAATGAAACATCTTTATTTGACGTTGTAATGACCATTATTGATCTATGTAGCAATATGAAAGAACCATTGAGATCTTAGCGGACCGCGGTAATGAAATGTCTCCCCATTACCGCGGTAAAGCTTCAGCACGGCCCCCCATTATCGCGGTAAATTGGAATTTTTTGATTTTGTTCCCCAATACTGCGGTAATTACCGCGGTAAGACGGTAATTACCGCGGTAAACCGCACCGTGTCACTCTCTAGTTGGAAGGTTGGAGGCAGAATTTGTATTGAACGTTTGTTCAGTGGGACCGCCTCGGGGAAGAAGCAAAAGTGTAAGACCTGCAACCTAGACCTAATAGTAATCAAATATCTATTGCATGTACAATGGAACTAAATGTAGCTAAAATTAGTGTACAATATCAAGTAGAATTTTGTAAAGGAAAGTGTAATATATTCAGTGTAACGTACGTCTGTCTTATGGCTCCTGTAGAACATGGTTACTTGCAGAACTTGCCGGTCCGTCACACGAGGTCCCCCACCCATCTCCTGCATGCCCCCACCTATCTCCTGCAGCCCTCCATCCACAGTCCCTCGCTCCATCTCTCTGCCCCAGGGTCCCGGCCCCCGTGTGTCCTGTACAGTAGCACTGTATCGCTGACCCCATGCTCCAGCACGGGACGGAAGGGCGGGACTCAGACAACCTCTAAGTGACCTCGAGCCCGTGTATGCATCGGTGGTAGAGAGTTCTGAGTTGGATAAACTCAAAGTCTTTTCTTCTCTCATTTTGTTATCACGTGACACGTAACTTCTGGGCCCAGGCACTGCTGGCTCGTGGGTTGTGTGAAGTTGGGTGCTGCTCTCACTTCTCTGCGTGGCTGGTATGGGAGACAGAAAGAATTGAAGCTTTGACTCACTGATAGCTTTGTACTGGAACTCATCGCCAACTTGTCGCTCTGACAGAGAGTGAAGCATTTCACAGTTCGTGACGTCAGAAGCACGTCTACCTTCAGCGAATGACGTCGCATGTATCTCTGCGCTCTCATTGGTCGGTGGAATTAACTGACCACTCCCACTCGAATCCATGAGAGACAAATGAGCTAAGTTGTTATCCTGTTCTCTTGACCTTGACCCCGCCACGCATGGCTGACCACCGGTCAAGTACAGGCTACCGGAAGACTTGGACAAGAAGTACTGGCGTCTCAATCTCGCGTTTACCACTCTCATATCCACTGCGTTCAACCTTGGCCTCGGCCTTGTCGTGTCATCAACGATGATCGTAGGCAATCTCTGATTGGATAAGAGTTGTTCCGTTGTGTGTCTGCTACCAATCACGGCGCTTGTAACAATGGTTGTAGGTAAGGCACTTGTTTCGCCTAAATGAATCTGTAGATGACTTTCTTTGTCAGGCCTAATCTGTAGAGCGTCGGCTTCCATGCATGTACTTCGCCTAGAACTTTCTGTCTTCACTTCTCCTTCATGAGCAAGTCTCAGCTGTTCTTCATGTACAATACCTGTCACAGATGCTGACCGCGAGCTGACCGAAGTGTCTGGCTTGATCAAAGCAGTTGACCAACCAGTCTCTGATGACTTCTCTTTAGCCGCCTTCCTTGCTGCAGAAATCCTAAGTGCATTCAACTGTGTCGGACTTTGAGGTCCATCCCGTTTGATCAGTTCTTGATTGTAGGTCTCGTGTGAACGTGCGACAGTCAACTCTCGTGACGTCATGCGTGACGTCATGCGTGACATCAAGTCATCGGACTCACCGTCAACCAATCCGTGAGCTGATAAGAGCTCTGGGTTTGTTTCAGTTTTGCTACGAGCTGGATGCTGATGTTCACTGATCCATGACTGAAGAGCAGTTCCAGGCTGAAAGCCACTCATCTGTGTCGAAGTCTGTGCTGTGGAAGGCGCCGTGTTGTCCGATAAAGCTGCTGCTGGATGTTGCACGCACGGAAGGAAGTAATGAGAGAGCGAGGCACAGCTGGGCACGTCGGGCAGCTGCCTCATGTAAGATGATGCCTGGTGAATCTCTGCAGTTGTCAGCCTTGCCGGTAAACTGTTGGACTTCCTGTGATCCGGATATTTGGAGCTCGTGAAGAGGGAGGGATCTGTGGAGGACACGAGGAACGTGTCGTCTATCATATGAGTGAGATTCCTGGAGTCGTTTCTTCCAGGCAGTTCAGATGCTGGACTGGGATGAGGAACTTTGACTGGCAGTGGATCCCATCTCGACTGGAACGGTCTGGGAGACGGGCTCCGAACTCGAAAGTGTTGAGAAGAGCTTAAGTTACCATGCTCAAGACAGGATCTTGTTGATTCCTTTGCTTGATCTCGGCAAGGAACAATCTTTGCACCGCGGCAGTTGATATGTAGGCACGTCGTTGTTATACTGTTTGGTAAGCTTACGCCAATTGTATCTGTTGCTAGTATGACGTCAGCGGTCTCAGCGGTTTCAGTTATTTGCTTTTCTTCGGCTTTCCGAAGATCAGCTGCGAGCTTCGGTTTGAACGTCGTCGGAAAACCAAATCTAGATTTGTTGCTATTGTTACACGATGACGTCATATGCTTTTCAATCGTCCAATCATCAACTTCATCTATGCCTGATGACGTCATGATCTGTTTCCTCGTTGACCAACCAGAAGCTGAGTCTGTGTCTCTAACAGACAAAGATGGCAGACCAAGAGCTTCTTCTACTGATAAATGTACCTTCCGCTGTTTCACACAACTCTGACGTGCGTGCTCCAGCACCACGTGACCTGGGCGTGTCTGGACAGGAACCACGTGACCATGGTGTGTCTCGACGGGAACCACGTGACCTTGGTGTGTCTGGGTGGGCATCACGTGACCTGGGCGTGTCTGGACAGGAACCAGGTGACCTGGGCGTGTCTGGACAGGAACCACGTGACCAGGGCATGTGTGGACAGGAACCACGTGACCTTGGTGTGTCTGGACAGAAACCACGCGACCAGGGCTTGTCTGGACAGAAACCACGTGACCTTGGTGTGTCTGGACAGGAACCACGTGACCTGGGCGTGTCTGAACTGGTATCACGTGACCAGGGCGCGTCTGAACTGGTATCACGTGACCTTGGCGTGTCTGGACGGATATCACGTGACATGGGCGTGTCTGGACGGGTATCACGTGACATGGGCGTGTCTGGACGGTCATATGCGGTGGGCGTGGTGGAACTGATGCCACGCGCGGTGGACGTGGCTGAACTGGTATCACGTGACCAAGGTGTGTCGGGACAACGATCACGTGACTTACATCTACGTGGTTGAGATCCTTACAGGAACTCGTGGTTGAGGACTCACCCTGTGCGTCATTGCCCTGGACGTCACTGCCCTGGACGTCACTGCCCTGGACGTCACTGCCCTGGACGTCACTGCCCTGGACGTCACTGCCCTGGACGCCACTGCCCTGGACGTGAGCCATGATCGGCTTCATGGACTGTTTGTCAACAACAAACAATAAACTGGACAGTGACGTCACGTTGTTCTGTGACGTCACGTTCTGTGACGTCACGTTCTGTGACGTCACGTTCTGTGATGTCACGTTCTGTGACGTCACGTTCTGTGACGTCACGTTCTGTGACGACATCACACTCAAGCTGCTTCCGTTCGTGCTGACAGAGTCTTCTACCACTAGGGCGGAGGGTTTTGAACGCGTGAGTTTCTTGGAGCGGCCAGCAGCGCTGTTGGCAGATGATGTGATGGATGCACAGACAATCTTTTCTCCTTCCGGTGCACAGCTTTGAATAGCACCTTGGAGACTGTCACTCAGTGTTACCGTCGTCATAGTAACAGTATTAGCACCAGTACTGGTGGCTATAGTAACGGCGTTGCTAACTGTTCCAGATAGAGAAACCGTTTTTAGTTGTTGAGTTACCTCTCCATCACCTTGGCAACCATTAACGTCACTTTCGTGAACTGTAGAGATAGCAGTGGCATGTCCAGCAGCTGTAGCTGGTGCAGTCGTGATAATAGACGTTCCTCGAGATGTGCCTGATTCAGCCTTGACAGTCTGTGGGTTCTGGGATGTCTGTATGATAATGGTTCTGACAGGATCACTGCCAGTTGAATCTGCTGTAGAAGTGGGTTGCAGTCCAGAAAGGGAACGGGAATCAACTGTCACAAGTGAATCTGGACTTACTGACGTTAGGTTTGACGAAACAGTGTTAATTTGTAATCGAGTGGTAGGATTTGTAGCAGCACGAGATGCAGTATTTGACTCAAGGTTGATTCCCTGCTCATCATACCAAGATGTTGCCACATTGTAATATTTCTTGCCTTGCACAAATTGCTGATGACTCTCTTCTGATTGAGAAAGATTTCTCCTGGCAGCACTGACAATGTTTAGTATATGAGAGTCACGCATCATTTGTCTGTCTAAATCAGTGTCACTCTGCAGCTTTTCTCTTCCTTCATCTGAAGCACTGAGAGCAGGAAATCTTTTCTCCCCAATCACACTGGCAACATGGTCAACCATGTCACGTGACTTGCGAGGTTCATTCAGCTTAGTCATCCCTTGCTTTGATACTCTGATCCCGAGGGACTTCTTTTCCTCGACCTTGTCATTCGACTCTTTCTTTTTCTTCTTATTTTTCTTGTCATCTTTAGCTCTGTCTCCTTCTCTTCCTCTGTGTTTACCGACTTTTAATTTCTCAGTACTTTTTGCCATATACATATCTGTTTCCAGTTTTCCTTGGCTTTTTGCCAAAAGAATGTCTAGATCTTCCTGTACTTTATTTTCTTTCTCTTTGTTGTTCTTCACTGAAGAAAAATCAACCTCAGAGGCTTGTATACTGCTGACGTCATTCTCTTTGACATTCTTATCATCTTCATTCTTCTTCTCGCTTTCTTTCTCTTCCAGTGAGAACTTGTTGTAGGTATCCGGTGACCATCGAACTGATTTACTCTTAGCTGCTTGTGCAGATGAATCGTAACGGCTGATGCCTGAAGACAGACTCAGGTGTTGAACACAACCTGTAGTGTTCTTTGTTACCTTTAGCTTTCTCCCTTCTTGCTCACCCTTTGACGTTCTCGAATTGAGATTAGATGGAATAATGAGACTTGTCTTTTCTTGTTTAGCGTTAACGACGGGGATAGTTTGTGATTCCTCTCGTGGGGAAAAGCTTATGACTAACATCGAGTCATCGTCATCGTCATCATGTTCACCGTCCAAGTCTGCCGTGGGAGGTCTACCCTGTTGTGATAGTTGGACAGACTTGACCTTAAAGCGACCCCTCTGGTCTTCTCGCTCCCCGAGTGACTTGAGGTCGACGCGAGGGTCAGGGGAAAATGAGCGTCGAAGTATTCCTACCTTAGGAGGACCCTGATGAGTCATCGACCCTTTCGACGCACCAACTCCACCAGCAGCTCCAGTCTTCACAGAACAATGCTTCAGTATCCCAGAAGTGCTGGGTGCATTCAGCTGTGGAGCTCTTGGTCCAGTCAAGACAGCTTCATCATCACAAACCTGTCGACCTTGGAACGCTGTGAATCCATACGCAGAGTCTGATCCCCCGGGGGATGACGTCACACTTCCTCCGCCTTCCTCAACTGTCTCCTCCTCTGCGATTGGACTGAACTTGGTCACGTGGTATCCTCTCTCACCAATCATACGTCTGCTACGACGGTGCGGCAGTGCCCCATAGGCCTGGTGGATGACGACCGAGACGCTCTTGGATGACTCCAAGTGCTTGGGCGATGCGTCATCGAAGGAATTTGTGGGGTCACGACCCGAGGAGCGGGGAGGGGAAGTGTAGGCTGGTTCCCTGCCACGGACACTGGATGACTCCGGGGACGAGTCAAATACTTGGGATGATTTCCCCCCAAGGCCCAACTTTGACAGAATACTTTTCCTCATGCTTGACTACAGCATAGACGTTCGGTCGACTTTATATTCACCTATACTTGAAGAGAACAATTAAAATAAACAAAACAATGTAAATATTTTGTCATTAGTTAATACATTAAATGAAAACAATTTTTTCTAAATTGTTTTTTCAATTTTTTCAAACAATTTTCAATTTTTTTTTAGAAAACAATGTTTTGTCATTAGTTAATACATTAAATGATAGAAAACAATTTTTTTTCATACAGTATAGTAGAATTTGCACTTATTGGTGCAAATGTATTCCAAAATTACAATAATTGTTCACGACTTCAATTTAGTTTGTTTGGTCACGAAACACGTTTTGTATCGTTGTTATAAACCTACGCAGGTTCATCGTCTAGTAAGATGAATAACTCAAAGCAGATTGGCCTGCCTAGAGCCTAAATGACATCTTAATCATTCTGAGCAGGATGACTGAAGTGCTTAAAATGCGTGTTAACTAGATTATTAGAGCTTTATTTGTTAACATTGTAATAACGACGATTCTTTTAATTGTTAGACGTACAATCTAGTAAAATATCCCAGTTTTAACGTTTCATATCAAGTTGTTGTATGCAATGGTTTAGAACTGCAACATTCTACTTACAGTAAATCCATCAATTACCATAATTGTGCAAAATATATGCAGTAGAGTCGAAGTTAATATTGCCAAGTTGATTCTAAACGTTGGCTCACTCGTACTGATGTAGACTACAGAGATAGGATGTGCTGATGAGTTCTGTGACGTCGACGGTTGGACGATGCTTGGCGGAACATGATGCTCTCAGAGCTACAACGCGACTCGAGCTGCTTCTGAAACTGCTGCAGCTGCTGGAGACAGCTGCTGCTGACATTGCTGCTGGAGTCAGCTACTGCTGACATGTGCACTGCTGTAGCTGCAAGGGTCCTGCCAGTAGTAGCAGTCCTTGCAGCTGCTGACCTTGTTCAGGTCACCTGCATGCATCACTGCATGCTGTCAGCTGCTGATCATGCTTACTGGTAGCTGCAATCATCACAGCTGCTTCTGCTTTCCCTTGTTCAGCATTAATTTTGACCACTTTAATCCTGCGGTAGCTGCAGCAGCTGCAGCAGCTGCTGTAGTTAGAGATAGTTGGTGTAAGTTGTGACCGGAAGTTAACTTCCGCTTACAGCTCGTTACGCTTCTCTGAACTCAACATCCACTCCGTGCGGCCAGCGCTCCTCGCTCCTTCAACCAGCGCGGTCCTCGCTCCTGCCGCCAGCGCGCTCCTCGCTCCTGCCGCCAGCGCGCTCCTCGCTCCTGCCGCCAGTGCGCTCCTCGCTCCTGCCGCCAGCGCGCTCCTCGCTCCTGCCGCCAGTGCGCTCCTCGCTCCTGCCGCCAGTGCGCTCCTGCAGTCAATGCTCCCGGCCTTGTCGCTCCTCTATCGTAATTCCTCCTCCTCCTGCCCGACTCTCCTCTTCTGTGTGCAGAGAGAATCCAGACTACTCCATGCCTGGACCGCGTAGTTGCAAGTCCATGCACAATTATTATAGTCATCTACAGTTTACAGTGCTATAGTTAAACTAGCAGCCCTGCAGTATAATCTGTGGTACAATAACAAATCTTCATGCACAGTTGAACACTACTGTACACTGCTACCTGCGTATGCGCGTGTCTATAATTGTCGTGATCTGTACTAAAACCCTATTCTCATCAGCTGACGCTGCGCTGCCAAATGATAAAACTAGATCAATTTTCAAATGGAATACGGAGCTGTGAGCGGGGGGTGGGGGTAGATATAATCAGTAATGTTAAGCAGGACTCAACCCTCAAGGCTAATGCCTCAACCCTCAGGGCCATTGAAAGTGGACTCAACTCTCAAGGACTCAATCCTTAAGGCCAAGGACTTGACCCTCAAGGCCAAGGACTGGACCCTCAAGGCCAAGGAATCAACCCTCAAGGCCAAGGGCTCAACACTCAAGGCCATAGACTCAGCCCTCAAGGCTTATAAAGCCAATGACTGAACCCTCTATGGCATGGACTCAACCTCTAAGGCCATTGCCATGCATTTGGGGTTCATAAGGCCAAAGCCAAAGGAGCTAAGTTAGTACGGTCAACAATTTTCTTCGAATGAACGTGAAACTACTTGTACATACAGTATAACAACAATATGTGCGCATAATTCGACATATAGGAATATATCTAACTGCATATATACAAACACGGAAACTCCCAAACAGACAAGCGTAATATTATACATATCAGGAAAAAAAGGTGTGTTTAATTTCAAGCATGACAGACGCACACAAGTTACAGAATATAAGTACATACGAAATACGGCCTACCGGCTAGGACACGCAGGTCTGCTTCACAGTAGGTTCGTCAACGGCCTAA
>JAQFYQ010000205.1:0-19756 GCA_034694885.1 Buchholzia appendiculata | reverse complement strand
TACTTGTGATAGGCAGCTGACAGTGCTACAGTACTGCAAGTACTTGTGATAGGCAGCTGACAGTGCTACAGTACTGCTAGTACTTGTGATAGGCAGCTGACAGTGCTACAGTACTGCAAGTACTTGTGATAGGCAGCTGACAGTGCTACAGTACTGCTAGTACTTGTGATAGGCAGCTGACAGTGCTACAGTACTGCAAGTACTTGTGATAGGCAGCTGACAGTGCTACAGTACTGCAAGTACTTGTGATAGGCAGCTGACAATGATTAACCTATAAATGTTGTGTTTTATGTTTTGGTTTTATTGTGCTGTTTTACTTAAAGGTTAGTGTACGTTATACACTAACCTTTACGTGGTACATTAGACAACGTTCATTTATATTTGACATTATGCAGTTAGACGATATGTGTGTTGTGTTTTAATTGGACAACGTGTATTGTGTTGTTTAGTTAGACAGTATATGTGTTGTGTGTTGTAGTGTGCAGCACAACGTTGTGGGTCGGACATGTCCATAGAAAGACGGTAGAAGAAGATTTTCGTATCGAACTCGTTAAATATGGAAATCCTACGATTAAGGTATTGTGCATTATTGTTATCTAAGCTCTCTATTTCTTACAGCAAATGATTTCTATAATTTTTTATTGTTGATTTCCTTCTGTACAGGATTCTAGTACATTTTTTGTAACAATTTGATTACCTGAATGTGTTTCTTTTAGCAGCAAAATTTTAGCATCCTGAACTACGGAGCATGTAGGGATGTTGATGATGATGATGGAGCTGTATCATGAAAGGGATGTGTTGACTATGTAGATGTTGATGATGATGAAAGTGTTGATGATGAAAGGGATGTGTTGATGATGTAGGTGTTGATGATGATGAAAGTGTTGATGATGAAAGGGAAGTGTTGATGATGTAGGTGTTGATGATAATGAACATGTTGATTATGTTGTGCAGCTATTAGTCGCTCGTAGCTGTGCATTTATCTGCTTTGAGACTCGACAGCTCGCTGCAACGGCTCTCGCTCATCTCAATGGAGCCGTACTGCAGGGCAATCAACTCAAGGTTAGTGTTAACTCGCCTACTCAGTTATAGCTGTAACTTTTTATAAGGCCAGTTATATCTATTATCAGATTTGGGTCAAGCCATGTAATGTATTGTGTACAGAAATAATTTGTTTTTGCAGTGGATAACGTTTGTTTGTGTGCAAGTGGAGGTGATATATATTGTAGTTAATATCTTGTTGATATATAATAGATTGATTATATATTGTTTTTGACTTTTGCACGAAATGCATTTATTTCAGTGAAATGAGTCTGTGGATGCATGGATTTATAGAGATAATACTTTAGGTGAGGCAAACACTGTGTAACACACTGTGATGCTGTGTATAAGAATTAGAGAGATTTGTTCTGTATGTATTCAATATGAACATTAATTTATGATAAACATTAGCTAATATTTAAATCTTAAAATATGTCGCAGTATTTTTAATTGTAAATTGTATTTGTTGGATGCAGTTACTAGTGAATTATATTTCCCTTTAACCCCCTGCTGCTCACTCTGTGTCTTCACTGATGAACTATTAAGTTTGTGTGAGTCGAATGATGGTAAAACACTGTACACGTGTGTCAGGCGGCCTGGGCTCCTGGTGAGGGAATCAAAAACTCAGAGTTTATGGACAAGTGGGACGTGGATCTAGGCGCGTGCTACATTCCCTGGAAGAGAGTTCCACTGTCCTTCGATGCTCTTTCCAAGGGAAGCGCCATTGATGAAGAAAGCCTTCCACCCAACTGGCCTAACTACGGTAATGAAACCCTGATCAACGGCCATTACTTGTATCTTGTGATAGATTAGTCTAGTACGACATGTTTACTGTGTAATGTTAATAGAAGCCAGCTGTATGGGTTTCACTATCTCTCTGGTGACCATCATCTCTCACATACTGTGTGTACATTATAGATTCCCTGAAGCTACATAAGCACAAATTTATGATTTTTTTTCATCACGGCCTATGTAATATTTACAGTATTTCAATGAGTTATTTTGCAATTTCAATACTGTCTACTCTATTGCAATACTACACTAAGAAACATTGTTTGATCAAACATTGATTGTCGGACTAGTAATTCGCTTTTGGCAACTAGACATCCACAATATCTAGACAGTCTGATATTTCTGACAGAGTTTATTAGAAATGTTGTATCATCTACTGTTGAATAGACTTGCCAGGTCTTGCCAGCCTCCGTTGTAACAACTTTTAAGGGTCGTACTGTATATAGACGACTGTATTCTCTTTCTTTGATGCATATATGGCTGTTTTTCCATCACAGATAATGCTGATACAGTGACTGAAGGTGCTATGACATCAGAATCGCATCAACAGCCCGTCCAATCAGACGTGGACTCTACTTTCACCACCCCTCCTGTTCTCATTCCTCCACCCATCCCCCCTCCACATCCAGTCATGTATGGCATGCCGCTACAGTCTCATGCTTCTGTGAGGAACACAGCGCCACCTATGTTGCAAGCAGGATCAGGTCTGATTACATTTAGAAATAATATACCATGTATTGATAAATATAACATATTAATAATAAATAGCATGTTATACTTAAGCCTATGAAAAATTTCTAAGTAAAAAATAATTTCTAAGCCTAAGAAAAATTTCTTGTATTTATTTTAATCGAGTGCAGCAGCACTTTTGAGTGGTCAACTTTGAATTGTTATCGGTCAGCAAGTGCGAATCTGTGCACCTATAATCGGCATAGGCGCCTATGAACCTTGGCCTGAGTATAGGCAGTGACTCAGTATTTCAGAGGTTGCATGAAATTTCAGTATCTAATACAGTCCCACCCTGACTGATAGTTGAACCTCCACCGGTTTGAGGTGTAAGGTAGGAATTGCGAATTCGTTAATCGTTTGGAATACGCATACTTATTAATTAAGTGCAATCATAGATTGATTCTGCCTTAGTTGCTTTGTACTTGTTAATGTAGTCTGAGTTTCAAGTAGAACTGGTTTATTAGATTTATTACATACAAGTGGAACCGGTTTATTAGATTCACATACAAGTAGAACTGGTTTATTGGATTTACATACAATTAGAACCGGTTTATTAGATTTACTTACATACAAAAGGAACCGGTTTATTTGATTCACATACAAGTAGAACTGGTTTATTGGATTTACATACAATTAGAACCTGTTTATTAGATTTATTTACATACAAGTGGAACCGGTTTATTGGATTCACAGATAAGTAGAACCGGTTTATTGGATTTACATACCAGTGGAACCAGTTTATTAGATCCACATGCAAGTAGAACTGGTTTATTGGATTTGCACAGGCAAGTAGAACCGGTTTATTGGATTTATGATGGCAAGTAGAACCGGTTTATTGGCTTAGCATACAAGTTAAATCTTGCATGATGACACCCGTTCACAAGATCTTGATCCAGTATATGTTCGTACTGAATAGATCTAATTTATTCTATGCTCTTTTTTTGAAGAAACAGATTTATAAATGTTTGAAGTTGTCAATAATTAATGATGAGTTTATTGTTGATTAAATCTTGCATTGCCCATGCACAGCATACACACACACACACACACACTGCAAATACGGTGAATTCGATTATATTGTGTATAATGGACTTTGTATTAAAAAGTAAATTGAATATGTTTATTCATACTGAATATTTCAGGGGGCAGCCTGCCGGCCGTTTCTCCAGTATTTCCTCCGACTAGCATCAGATTTCCACTGGGTCCACCTATGATGTCATCAGTGCCAGGGGTGCCACCGGGGATCACCGTTGGTCGTCCAATGTTTCAACCTGTCGATATGGTTGGTACCGTTGCTGTGCTATATTTTGCTTTGTGCCTTGCAGTGGTTGCGTACTATAATGATATTTTAACATTGAACAATATCACAGTCGTGGTTTGAGTTAAATTTGTTTGCATCGAGACAAGCAAAACTTTAACTTTGCTATTAGACAAAATAGAACTTGCTCTTCTACTTTTAAGAGAAAATTGACCAGACTAAACATCACACACAAATTTTATTCTGTGTGATGATGTCTTCATTGTTGTTGTTGTGTGCTATTTGACTATTCCTTTACTCTGTATTCAGTCGGCTAGTTTGAGTACACGCCTAGGTGCCCTCTGAACTTTGCCCAAGTATACAAGACTCAATTGTTCAGAGGTTGCTGCGCTTTTGAAGCTAACGCAGTCGTCCTGTCTAGGATCTGCACCTCGACCTTTTTGTACTGCTAGCTTGTTAGCGCTGCAAGGTAAGCACTGGGCCATGCAGCCGACCAATGTCTTCATTGAGCAAGTGTGTCATGTGAGGATGAAATGTCTCCATTGAGCAAGTGTGCCATGTGAGTATGAAATGTCTTCATTGAGCAAGTGTGCCATGTGAGTATGAAATGTCTTCATTGAGCAAGTGTGCCATGTCAGTATGAAATGTCTTCATTGAGCAAGTGTGCCATGTCAGTATGAAATGTGTTCATTGAGCAAGTGTGCCATGTGGGGATGAAATGGACATAATAATAATAACTGTGTCCGTAGTGATAAAGGCAATTCCTGGGTGCAAGGAATTGCGCAATTTGTGCAGACTGTTTAATTTAATAATTGCAGTTCTATTAGTTATGCTAGAGTACGGTTTAATGTTGGCGCTTAGATACAAATCTAAGTTGATTTCATGTTGTAGTGATGGCTTCAGTTTCAAGAGATCTGATTGAAAGTGAAACTTGTTTGATGTGTAAAATTTACGATGCAATTTAGCGGTAAATTTCGCTGCTATCCTACAATGCACTGCTTTAAAATGAAATTACGTGTAAAAGTTTCACACAATACATGTTGAAAGAAGAATGTTTTTAAACGTAGTAATGATAATGTTGATGAATGTTTGTCCTCCCTGCAGGATCTGGATATCAGCTCGGCTAATGGCTCCCAGCTGGTAGCCGGCATTCAGAATATTCTCGGCTCATCTGCTGCGGCAAACGCTGCACACCAAGCTGTTCCAGGAATTATTCGTCCACCGCCTCTAGCGACCTTTCCACCCTCTCTGTACCCTCCTCCTCTACCCTTGACGTCAGCTGCTGGACCTTCCTCCACTGGCGCTCGAATGATTAGTGAAACTCACAATCTGATGATTCCACCCCCTCGGCTACCAGACATGTCCAGGCCTCCGCCTGGTCTCTCCGTTCCTCTTTCCAGCGACTCGAACGAGCGAAGTCTTGTGTCGCATGATGATGACATGGAATTGGATGACTCGTCGAGCGAGGGCAATGAGGTGGAAGAGAGTTACTCGTATATCGACACGCCGGTCAGAGAGACGAGCGGAAGATCTGAACAGACGTCATCGCTTTCTCGTCAATCTACTCTCTCCGCTACATCGAGCGGACCGAGCAACGTCAGATCGACGAGTGTTGCGCAACGAGACAGCGATGGAAGTAAAGCCCATGAGGACGAGGCTGGCAAGAGGAGACTCTCGGGACGAAGGGATCGTGACAACGACAACGAAGTGAGCTCCACTCAAGATCTGCCGGTGTCAAGTACGAGGAAGATGGACGACGACTTTGAGTCTTCGAATGATGACATCATGCTTAGGGGAGATGACGATGACCGTGATTGGAGGCGTTCGTCTTTAGACAGTGGGTCCAGCAGTCAGAGGGTCAGTAACGCCTCGACGTCTGAGTCTAGACAGTGGACGGGTCTAACGTCACACGATTCGAGTCGTGCATCTCATCGGAATGAATCTATGCGTCTTGTCAACACTTCTAGTCCTAGCCTGTCTGCCAGTCATCGAGGTCAAATCTACATTCCCGAAGCCGGATCAGAGGATAGACTGAGAGCTTTGGCTCCTGGTTCACTTCAGCAAGGATTTGATCCACTTAGATTGCAGCGACCAGATCTGATGCAAAGCAGTTCTAGACCAATGGGACCATTTCCATCGGGGGTTCCATCTAATAGACTTAATGACAATAACAGACCACAGTTGCTGGGCACACTGGGAGGACCAGTTTCACAAGGGTCTAGTAGACCTTCTCACTTTCCTGTTGCACCATTTCAACAGGGTCCTCAAGATTTATTTGGACCTTTGAGCCAGTCATCAGGAATGCCACTACAAGTCGGGTCCGTGTCCCAGACTCAAGTAGGATCCTCTGAGTTCCAGTCAAGGCCGTCACTGCAGAGCCAAGCGTCGATCTTCCCCTCTGTAATGATGCAACGGGGTTCCACTCCGGACAGCTTACAAAGATCTTTAACTCCAGGATTATTGCCAGTGAATGAGCTTGCCGGAATGTCTTCATTTCCAGATAGTCGTCTGTTACATCGTGGCTTGTTTACTGGCCCTCAGCAATTGGTTAGTTCTCCGACCAATGAGCAACGAGCATTTTTAGGGTCTGAGCAGTTAAGATTTGCTGGGCCTCCTGCTAGTCTTGATCACCAAAGATTTGCTGGCCCTCCTGGTAGTCTTGATCAGCAGAGATTTGCTGGCCCTCCTGGTAGTCTTGATCAACAGAGATTTGCTGGCCCTCCTGGTAGTCTTGATCAACAGAGATTTGCTGGTCCTCCTGGTAGCCTTGATCAGCAGAGATTTCTTGGACCTCCTGGTAGCCTTGATCAGCAGAGATTTGTTGGCCCTCCTGGTACTCACGATCAGCAAAGATTTATTGGGCCTCCGGGTGCATTTAATCAACAACGATTTGTTGGGCCTCCTGGTGCACCTGATCAACAGAGATTTGTTGGGCCTCCAGGTGATCTAAATCAGACGAGATTTAGTGGGCCTCCAGGTGATCTTAATCAACAAAGATTTCTGGGGCCTTCTGGTGCCCCTGATCAACAAAGATTTCTGGGGCCTCCTGGGTTCATGGATCAGCAGAGATTTGCTGGGCCTCGTGGTGCCTTAGATCAGCAAAGGTTTCAGGGCCCTCATGAATTCCCTGTTAGTCAGCTGCAAAGACACGCGGCACCGTTTAGTGAGCAACCTAGTGGGCCTCATGGAGGACCTTCGTCGGGAGGGATGAGGTTGTTAGGACCTCCTCCGTCATCTCTAGAGAGATCCCTGAGACCTGGAGACAGTAATGAACAGAGATTACCCTCTCCTGCAACGTTTCAACACAAGTTCATGGAACCCTCGACCTCTGGGCCTCCACCGGTTTCTTCTTTTCAGACGAGGTTACCTGGACCCGACCCATCAAGATCTGGTCCTTCTCGGATTGGAATGGGCGAGCTAGGCTCTGATGAAAGATGTGAGCTGAATGCTGATCGGTCGAAATCTATCTGCGGTGATATTTCGAGAGATATGGATGCTGACATGAACCGTCAAATTAAAGATGACCACCCATTTCAGTTTCCGGTATCTGGAGACATGCATTCGAATCGTAATACGCCTGGCATTGTGTCGCAGGCGATGTTTAATGCTAGAAACAGCCAGCAGCCAGGACTGATGACATCCGGCCCCCGACCATCTTCATCACTAGATGCCATTCAGCCTCGCTTGTTGTCTCTAGCTAATCAGTCTCTTTCCATGGGTCCTTCAAACGTTGGATCTGGAGTTCTGGGCATGCCTAACATGTCACCTGGCATGCGGGAAGCTCCCGACCTGACTATGAACCAGTCTGGTCAGCGTATGCCTGGAAATAATCGTCCTGGAATTTTAGGACCCGGTGGAGTTCAGCAGAACTTTGCGTTGGGAACCGGAATGCGTTTGGGAGGTGGTGAATTTCTGGGCAATGGGAGACCTGGAATCTTGGGTTCCGGAAGTATGATCCCTGGAAATGGTAGGATTGGAATACTGGGTGCCGGCGGCGTGTGTCGGCCAGATATGGGAAGAGACAGCCTGTTCGGACGTGGAAACCCGATGTTGCCTGGGAACATGCCTGGAGATCAGCTGAACATGTCATCATTGCTGGTGAGACAAGAGGGGGGTTTGCTGTCTGGAGCTGGGCCACAGATGGGGATCACACGAGCCCCTGGGGCTGCTCAAGGACTGCTGCCTGAATCCCAGTTCCCTTCAGTAGGGGAGAGATTCGCTGGGCCGCCGCCAAACAGATTTACAGGTATTTACAATATTTGCATTATTTAGTGTTGGCATACTTTAGCCTGATTTTTAAATATTGCTTGAACACAAGCTGTTCATTGTCATCAACATTGCTATCGATGTTTACTTGTCAACGATGGTTAGACGTTTCCAACATTTCCTCTTTCCACGAACCACAGTCATATGTGCAGGCTCTGCATCAACCACAATTCTTCCATGTCAAGAAAATATTGTGTGATCCTGGCACCAACTCCCTGCATCTCTTGGTAAGCGTGTAGTAGAGATTATGCTCGTTGAGTTTTAATCCAAGTTGTTTGTAAAAGCTTCCATGATGCTATTGCTAGTATAGTCTCATTTCTTCGTGTACACTTGTTTAGGTCCACCAAGTCTTGTTTCCTCCGGGCCTGTCTTGCTGCCACCTCGGCCTGGAGCTACTGTTGGAGTACGTCGTCTTGGCTTGGATAACTTCCGCCCACCGGGCATCACGCAACAGCCTGGTTTATCTGCGGCTCCAGAACTATTGGAACGCAGACTTGAGGGCACCGGTGGCTTGGTCTTCGGATCAAATCAGCTTGCGAGAGGCGACGGCCCCACTGTTCCGTATCGCGGAACTATTCCAGCTCGAGAGGACGATGAAGATGATGACGACGAAGAAGTGATTCGACACGTGCGTCGCAGTGATGTCATGCGAGGAGGTTGGACTGGGAGGGGACCGCAGCAGCACGCTGGTGACAGGGGTGGTCATTCAGACAGACATCGGTCGGACAACCGCCGCGGCGTGGATCGGTGGCATGATCGTTCGAACGAGTTTGATGAGAGGAGAGGAAGGGCTGAGAGCGGAAGAACTCGTCGCGATGAGTCGTCAGAACGAACTAATGCGAGACACGGAGGTAGTGGTTCCCGGAGCAGATCTCGCGATGAAAGCGGCGGTTCTTCGCGAGAAGAAAGGAAGTCAAAGAGTGCGCGAGTTGATTCACAGTGCACACCAATGGAGCAGAACAAATCAAATATAAGTGCTGATAGTGCATCTGATTCGCGTGCATCTGATTCGCGTGCATCTGATTCACGTGCATCTGATTCACGTGCATCTGATTCGCGTGCATCTGATTCGCGTGCATCTGATTCGCATGCATCTGAGGCGCATGCATCTGATGCGCATGCAGCTGATACGCGTGCAGATAATGCGCATACAGATAATGCGCATGCAGATAATGCGCATGCAGATGCTTCGAATGTGCAAGTAGAGAATAATGACAACAAGTCGGAAGGTGACGAGCTAAAAGTTGATGGTAAAAATACTTAGACTGTTTATCTAATGCCTTTGTTAATCATGTTTTGATTGGTCAATCGTGATTTTGCTGGTTTGTTCCTTATATTTTGATTGGTCTACCATTAATTGTCTTGTTGTTTAGAGTCACATGTGTAAGTTATAATGACTACCAGTTACAAGTATAACAGGTTTAGTACTTTCTGTTTCTTCAGTAGAAATAGTTAGCAACTGTTCAAAATGATGAAATTGTGTAATAAATATTAATTACCTGTAAATAATTAGTTCATTTTTGCCATATTTATGTGATAGTACTATGTTAGACTTAAATCTGTTATTTTATCATCGGAGAAGTATGGATATCAGTAATTCAAGTTGAAAGTCAGCCGTTTCCCATTGGCTGGTGGGCCAGGCACAATGTGACCTAGGTGTACAGATGAGCCGTCTCCCATTGGTTGGTGGGCCAGGCGCAATGTGACCTGTCCGCAGATGAGCCGTCTCCCATTGGCTGGTGGGCCAGGCGCAATGTGGCCTGTGTGCAGATGAGCCGCTAGTAAACGCGTCTTCCATTGGCTTGTGAGCCAGGCTGAATGTGGCCTGTGTGCGGAGGAGCCGTCTCCCATTGGCTGGTGGGCCAGGCGCAATGTGGCCTAGGTGTGCAGATGAGCCGCTAGTAAACGCGTCTCCCATTGGCTTGTGAGCCAGGCTCAATGTGGCCTGTGTGCAGATGAGCCGTCTCCCATTGGCTGGTGGGTCAGGCTCAATGTGGCCTAGGTGTGCAGATGAGCCGTCTCCCATCGGCTGGTGGGCCAGGCACAACATGTGTGCCTAGGTGTGCAGATGTTCCGTTAGACTCCAATCAATCTCAATCGAATAATGAGATCAATTTTTGTAAAAGTGAAAAAACACAACGTGCATTTTCCACTTTTCAGTTAAATCTTGTAACCTTGCATTATTTCTTCTTGTTGTGCAACGAGATATCAGAAGGGTGTCAGTGACATATACATGCCACTGGTTTAGTGTCAGTGACATCTGCCTGGCACTGGTTTAGTGTCAGTGACATCTGCATGCCACTGGCTTAGTGTCTGTGACATCTGCATGGCACTGGTTTAGTGTCAGTGACATCTGCCTGGCACTGGTTTAGTGTCAGTGACATCTGCATGGCACTGGTTTAGTGTCGGTGACATCTGCATGCCACTGGTTTAGTGTCAGTGACATCTGCATGCCACTGGTTTAGTGTCGGTGACATCTGCATGGCATTGATTTAGTGTCAGTGACATCTGCATGCGATTTGATTTTTCTATCAATTTTATTCACTGAATCTGTTATTTAATATGCATCATTGTGCGGAAATGGATTGAATTATCAACTATGGGTTAGCAACCTCTTCATTCCTCGAGTTCTACAAGAGTTGATGTATGCGGTGTTTGCATAAATCAACTTTTGCATACACTGTTTGGTGTATGCAGTGTTTGCATACATCAACTCTTGCATACAGTGTTTGGTGTATGCAGTGTTTGCATACACCAACTCTTGCATCAGTGTTTGGTGTATGCGGTGTTTGCATACATCAACTCTTGCATACAGTGTTTGGTGTATGCGGTGTTTGCATACATCAACTCTTGCATACAGTGTTTGGTGTATGCAGTGTTTGCATACATCAACTCTTGCATACAGTGTTTGGTGTATGCGGTGTAAGGCAGTTCAATGCATATGCTTGTTTGTGTGTACCACTCTAAATTAAATACAACTAGCGCAAAAACATGTTTCTGTTCCTGTTTGTTGCTTTATGCTTGGATGTGTGACAGTGCAACCGGATTCACATCCAATTGTGCATAAGAACATGTACTTTATGTTGTTTGCAAGCGGAATCAGTGATGAAGGCATTGGTGTACTTTATGTTGTTTGTAAGTGGAATCAGTGATGAAGGCATTGGATATAAAGAGAATTGTGTGCTGTTGCAATATTAATATCAGATTTATGTAATTTTATGTTGTATGTGATGTTGCATTACACGGTCGGAATGATGACGATGTATTTACTCGCATGCTTTAATATGATGTACAGTTTGGGACGACCCCTGCGCATGCGTTGACTAGAATGTGATGTACAGCTTGGGACGACCCCTGCGCATGCGTTGACTAGGATACTTTGATGTTATGTTCGTTTATTTTGCCGGGATATTATTTACGCGTTGACTAGGATGCTTTGTGGACCGTGTGTACCGTGTCGTGTTTTAGTCGGTTTCATTCAGTGCATATGACAACGTTCTTTGTGTAACTGGTTTTGGTACTGTAGTCCTATTGTAATGTCGTTCACAGCGGCCGTGCTAAAGCGCAAACTAGGCGAATGGAGCCGTTATATTTGGCATTTGTAAATATGTGTCTGAATCTCATTGATCTGATTGGACGTAGGTAGGTCAGTCATACTGAAACAGTAGTTATGATTGGACTATTTAGTTGTACAGAGGTGCATGGCTGAAGCTGCCAAGAACATCTTGAGTATCTATACTGTGATTGTGTGCAACATTGTGTGGGTAACAATTGTAAGCAGGGTTGCTCTTTCACTGTTCTGCTGTCTGAACTGTTCACAGATAGAGTTAATTGTTTACATCTTTTTCATTTAAATATCAACTTATCGTTATAGTAATTTAAACTAATGAACTACTTAAAAGCATATTTATATAATTAAGGTAATTGTCTGCATTTTCTCATATTTGTCATTCCTATTTCCCCATCTTTTCCCTTTCTCTAAACAGTCGTAAAGAGACAGAAAAACGGGATTGGACGTGTGTTGAGGGGCGAGGGATTGATGAAACATGTGATAGAAGGCAGAATTGAGGGAAGGAGAGGACCCAAGAAAACCGAGACAGAGTATGTTCCATGAACTGATGGAGGGCAAGGAGGAATCATATGTGCAAAGGAAAAGGAAAGCGGAGGACCGTGAGTTATGGAGGAAATGGATACCATCTTCCTAGAGTCATTTGCCAGTGGTAATCCCATTGGCATGATAAGCCCAGTCCATTGGCATGATATTGGCGTGATAAACCCAGTAGTTTCCAGGCTGCTTTAAAGCTTACATCTAATTCAAGGAACATCTGTGATTGGTGTCTCAATGAAATGATTCCTTTGATACAGACTGATGTTCATTGTTAGCTAATTAGGAGAAAGGATGTAATTTGTACAGTTGTAGAGAATGTGACATGTAATAATGTTGTGAGGAGGGCTCTCAGTGCAATCACTTCTACTCCTCAGTCCTCGTATCAATGTTTGTGCTTATATTTCTGCTCTCGTCGTTAATGTGGATTATTGAGCAGGTCTAGCTATAATCACATCAGTGTATACAGATTTGTTTTTCCCGACACAGTATGCCATTGTTGTAGAACATCTGCCAAGTTTTAGTGTGATCTAAAAGTCGAGCATGGCGTGGCTCGTAAATAAATCAAGATAGGAGTCATGCGTCTACTTTATAACAGATTCGTAATGGTATCATTCTTGTGTGTTGATGAAGAGTAACTATACTCGCGAGTTGTCATGGTAACCTCCTGTATGCAGATGTAAGAGTATGTTAAGACTTTGTTGTGTTGTATGTATATGTGATATGATCAAAAGAGTGATGACCTGCATAGGTGGTAGGTAGTGATGTGACATCAGCTATTGTCAAAGAATCGCATTCCGGCTTCTGGGGGGTCATTCGTGTATTACACAAGTGACGTGTTCCAGAGTTAGAGGGCCAATCGTGTATTACCTCAAATACTGGGTTCCATTCTAGGGGGTCAGTCATGTATTATGGCAGTAGGGGGCTATTATTGGTCAGTTTAATTGTTTAATCAATTTAGTTGACGTTTTGTTGTTTGACAAATGAAAAGCGTGTCGAGAGGTATTGGTTAAAGAGGGCTGACATTGTTTGCAAAATGTGCCAATAGAGTGCATATAGAATATGTGTCTAGGTTACTTTCTGTTTTTGTTTAGAGTCTGATCATGTAATAGCAGTATGGCATGTGTAGATATAGGAAGTTTGTTGTGTTTGTCAATACAGTATTGTTAGCATGTAAGAAATCGTAAGCTGCATGCGAAATGCATGTTGTACTTTATCATCATCGTCCTATGTTATATGCTTTAGTATATTACGGTTTTCCTAACAACCGTCACTTTTTTGCAATACTCTTTCAAAACTTTTTAGCCTACAGTAATTCATCTCATTACGAAACAGTTTTCTGATGATACAAACAAACCAGCGAGTTGCGGCTTTCACTCGAGTCTTCCAGTAATGAGATATGCAACGCAGCTGAGAACATTCAAGACTCGCTTACATGATGTCGTGGGTCGACCGTCCTTCACACGCGCCTCGGAATATCAGTGGCGACATACATTAACAATGCCGGTGTTTCTTGTTCCAACAAGTCACTCGATGCATTGCTCTGCTGGTTGTCTTATTAACTGTATAAACTCTTGGAGTAAAGTAATTATAATAGTCAAGACTAATGTCGATCAAAGATTATACGGTAAAGAAGATAGATAACTAACCAACAACCAATCAGCGTATTTGCCGATTCTTCAGCGCGTTTTACTTCACAAAAGTGGGATGGGCTGCGTAATAACGGTCGTCAATTGGGCCTCGGTAAATTAGGTCAGACGATTGACCAATGCGACGTTCATACCCCCAAAGTGGGATGGGCTGTTTCTAGCTTGTTTCCTTTATCTTCTTTAAGTTCTTTATCTTCTTTACTATATAATCTTTGATGTCGACAGTATTTTCTACGATTCTACTCGGTACTTTTGTACTATTCTAAATTAACGCAAATCAGACTACCTTGTGTGATTTGGAAAAAATCGCCAAGATAGGATTTAAGTAGTAAATGGTACAATTTTGTGGGTACTGGGTGTACCGGAACGTGAATAAAGAGCTTATTGACAGCTGTCGTATGCATAAACATGTATTTTGCACTTTGTACACATCATACCTTACAGAGGTAACACTTTGACAAATTGTAGGTGCGAGAGAGAGAAACGTTTTGTACAGAGTATATGAAATCTCTCTCTTCTTGGTTGGCTTAGTTGTATCAGTGCATGTTACCGCGCTGTTGGAATAGTGTGTATGGCAATTAATGTATTATTCATATCATAGATAATTATGCATTGTAAGTACTTTGCAAAAAATGCACGTATTGTATTAGTAGAATTATATGCATTGCATATGTAATCTGACGCTACGTTTCTCTCGTAACAATTCAGTCGCATTTAGTAGTCGTTCTGTTTTAAACTCTGTTTGTAAAGATTGATCTAAGCTATATTTATTACATTTGGTTAATGTCTCGAGGCAATGGTCTTGTCTTCTAATATATGTGCATATTAAATAGTTTGAGTATCATCGAATTTGTGAACAGTTCTGGCATTGCCATGGAAGGTAATTACAAATCAAGGTAGGCACAATACCATGGTGATAGTGGATAGAATAAATAAAGCAGCCAAGAATGTTGCATGACACATGCAATAGATAGTCGGTACAAGGCATAACATATGTGCCAGATGAGAAGTCTCTTGCAAGCAATAATGACGACAAAGAAAAATAGAATTTGAAATGAAGTCTGAGAGATTGACTGTTGAAATAGACGATACTTTAACGCTGGTTGAAGAATGAACAAGTGGAGGCCCGAGAATAACTGACAACTTGACGATGACATCATACCAAGAGTGGAAGAGAACTTGAAAAAGCCGAGGATAGATAGGAATGCTTTGGAATAAATAATATTATTCTTTATTATTCTCGATTATAATCCCAATCCTAAATTAATGCTCATCAACCCCCAATTATAGAAAATCAAAAATATTAGAATTATGCCGAATATTTATCAGAAAAAAAACTCGATTACACTTCCAGAGTTATTGACCATTGTTGTAGTAATCATTATAGTTGATATACAGTAGAATGAGATGATTCCTGTATTCTAAATCTCATTGTAGCTCTCCTGCTGGCAGGATAGCATGGTCGAGTCAATCTGTTACCATATACTTGTAAGAACATAAAATACACTTGAAGAAGACATACTTTAACAACAGATATTTTTCATACGAAAAATAACTTGACTTTACTATCAAGGTTAACAAATGTTTAACACGACATATCTTATTATGCTTGTGTTCGTTATATTAACAGAACCAATACAACTGACATTCATTAGTTGTTAACGCACAAAGAGTAAACCAAGAATATACGTCCAACCGGCTGTGTCACTTTAGTTGCCCACAACATTGTCTCAACCGTCAATTAATTCATGCATGTTACAATCAAAAACCACCGCTAACATGCATGTCACCTGTGTGTCAAGACCTTGTCAACTGCTGTGAACTATGACCTTGTCAGCTGCTGTGAACTATGACCTTGTCAGTCAGCTGCTGTGAACTATGACCTTGTCAGCTGCTATGAACTATGACCCAATGTGCAGCTGTCAAGTATGATTCCATGCTGTTTGAGATAAATCAAGCATGCATGAGCAGCTAAGAGTGACAAGACGAGGCGCAACGTGAAGATCTACAATGACATGACGGATGCAGAGACGGCTAACCATGATTAGCCGTGACATCATTGATCAGAGACACGGCTAACCACGGCCCTCTACACTGCACACTAGGACGGACCAGCTACAAAACAGCTAGATTCTATTTCTCACATAATCTCAACGCAACTCGATGAACTGAGCTTGCACACAAGACAAAAACCTTGAGCTGTTACAAGTTGACGGCTACATATAAAATGATTGTACATTGTGTTACAGAAAAATTAGTAGCTGATTGTATACAGTGTTACAACATAAGCAACTGAACGTACACGGTGTTACGAATAAGTTGTCCCGACATAACCGATCGACACATTACTTGTTCGTAATACGATCATACAGAAATAATTTCAGATGTAATAGAATTACAAGGACCTTAGTATTAGTCTTACGGACATTGATATTGATACACTACTGAACTGTTACTAACTCACACAGCTCAACAGTGAACATCGTTACACTTCGCTAAATTCAACAAAAACAAGACAAACCGATGTAATACAAAATAAGTGTACCCAAACAAAACAGAAATATCATCAGCCAATACTCATCTATATATATAATTACTGATTTGATAACTATGGAATACTGCACAAATACAGACCTTCTCTAACAGTAAACACATCTCTACAATTAGGCAAGATATTGCACACTTTCATCGCTGATCAACTGCTATTCTCTTATTTACTCCACACCATCTTGAAATATGTGATTAAGCAGAATACAGCTACATCAATAATCATTAACAAATAAAGTTTATTAATAAAATAATATCATGATAGGTTTACTGTTATATGAAACACTAGAGAATAGTGCAAAACTTAGTTTCACACTTGGTGTTGAACATGATCAAACAAATCATATGCACATAGTATGCAAACATAGTATGCACATAGTATGCAAACATAGTATGCACATAGTATGCAAACAATATACACTGCACACTTATAATGCACATATTATACAGAGAAAAGTAAGATGCATGAGCATGCACGCTTCACATCATACCAACTAAATACACACCATCTCCTGCAAAGATCTCATCAGATCTAAAACTTGAAGGAAGTCAGCAATCAGTTTGCCACAGGACAGGTTACCAACAAACTTGATAGAACCAGTTCCTTCTGAAATCCTATCAGGCTAGATTTTAATCAGAAAAGATCTTATGTGAGCTGGATCAAAGTGACTTGTTACGATGTAACTTCACAGCGGAAGATCCATTAACTCATGCAGTAGAAGAAGCATGTTGATGCATAACAAACTCGTAAATTTTCCGTTCCTCACCCTAGACATGCCACCGATCGCAAATTTACCCTTACCCTATACATAAATATCATTGTGTAATATCATCATCAGCATGTAATATCTGATCATTCAAATAGCATTTATTAAAATATATATCTCTGATTATACACACACATGGGTACAATAGGAGCATAATTTTTCAAACCTAATCTATATTTAGCAGCTACGCGTTCTCACACACTAGCCAAACATAAACATGCTTTGTTTCTGTATGCTTCCCACACGTGTAACATACCTTCACTACAAGTGGTTAACAGCACGATACACTCATCAGTTCATATATCAAATTCTCGTCCAAAATCTATGGTAAAGATTCACGCAGCTACTGTGCTTTGGCTCAGCCGGCATAAGGTATGACCTTCCCGGCCTGAATCACTGCTGCCTCAGAATCACCAGCAATTGCCTAAAGGGATTTAAGGGAGACAAGGAAAATATCCAGGCCATATCTGGAGAGGTTTAAAATGTACACAAAACCTATGAGAGGTGATAACTGTCTATACACAATAGAAACCCAAGCACAAAGAGAATCAAAAGCAGAGAAGTAACAATATATTACTAAGCAAGAAATGATACCTGTTTTTATTCTCACATACAGATTTCAGTCATGTACATTAGAGAAATGTGAGGCAACTACTAAACACAAGCGATATAACACAAGCGATATAACTGAATTATAATGAACTGTTATTATTACATCATTATCCACCTATCCATCTCTCAATCTCTCTCGCTCAATCATTCATTCACTCCACCTTTCCTCAACCTAATTTTACAGATGTTAGACAAACATGTACTAAATCAGGACACACAACAAAACAAATTTTGCATCATTAAATTCAAATAATAGGGCCGTCATGCAATTTCCATTATGGTTAATAAATCCTAGCGAAATTGGCAAAATTTCTTCCGAAGCGATGATACTCATGCAAGCTTGACCGTTCTGTCGGAAACTTATGAAAAAAGATGCTGGAGCACATAACCTTAAGAAAATTATATTTCATACGTGGACAAGTAATGAAATATCTTTATAGCTGGACAATAATACTTACACAGGTCACACTAGTCATTTAATCAGTTAAAACAATAAAAATCTCTACCGTACAAACGTTTCCACAACACATAGAAGAACAATAACAAATACCACTATAGATACAAAAAAAGAAAATGTCCTGACCTACCACAGACCACGATCCTGGTACTCTCCTGGTCTCCAAGACGACGGACACAACACAAAGAACCATCAAATCTATGCTTGAATAAATCAGTTGCCCGTCCAAATATGTAGCAACACCGCCAAGTTAATATACGACTACTATACTGATAGCTCAGTGAGATAATATAGCAATGTAGCTTATCAAATAATAATTATTAAAGTGACAGTTCAATTTTAGTGACCACATTGGATCAAATATTAAACTAAACACATTACTGTTTCTAACAATAACCTGCTCTGACACACATATGCACTGTTACGTATTCATCTTTAAATAGCAGCTCACTAAAAGATTATTCCAGAAAAAAGTTTGTTCCATAAATAAAATGACGGAGCGGATAAAATACAAGCTTCATACACTACAAACAGATTGTAGAGTTTTAAATAAAGCGTAGATTTTTGTTTAAAAGATCTGTATTGAGAATATACCGCAAAAAGAGCAATAATTTATTAACCATCATCAATTGGTGGATGACGACAGTCGACAAAAGAGCAAAACTGAGAATGTGCAGAAAGTAGTAACAAATAATTATCCAAGAATGCAAAGAAGAAGTAGCAGCAACAATAGTTATCCAAGCAATGACTGGATAATTACTAGCAGCAGACATAATAATCATACTTTATACTTTAACATAAATTTCATACTACACATCTTCTCTCGCAATTCTTCTCTATTTCACATTGCAGAGTAAAGAAAGATTAGATTTATACTATTTACTATACAGTACATACAAGATAGTATAGTGCAAGCAACAATAATATATCATTATTATAAGTTAATCGCAATTACGTGATTAAACAAAGCATCTTGCAGCTTAATCCATAAAACCATAATTAGCAGAACATGATTCATAAAACATGATTCACAAAACATATTTTAACCAGACAGTCAAAATATTAATTCTTTATTTCAACAGAAGAAGAATATACATCAAAGAAATTACAATCAATGTATTAATTATCAATTCAACCCTTACTAACAAAGTTATCGGCCAATTAAACACCAGTTCTTCATATTAATGAAAAGCTGATGATATCTTAAAGCTTAGGCATATGATATACGAAAAATTACTTCTTTCGTTTTTGAAACATCACCCACAGTAACTATTGTACATAAAGGTCAGGATTATTTGAATAGTTTGATTGAATACATAAATGTAGTGTTTCAACACTCGACCGACTTGGTCTGATACCTCCAACGTTGTATTGCATAGGTTCTCTCCACATTCACCTAACGTATCTCTAAATCAATCATTGGCTTTCTCATCATACTCAGATTTAATATCTTAACAACAATACTCTATCTTCACCTGAACAGATATCGTACAAAGAAACAGATCTTCAACACAACTAATAACTCACACACAA
>JAQFYQ010000204.1:0-19756 GCA_034694885.1 Buchholzia appendiculata | reverse complement strand
TCACTGTCCAGCATAAAGAAGGCGGAAAAGAAAGTTCTTGGAGAGTGAAGAAGTCTTTGTAGGTAACACTCTGTCATGAGCTCTGGGTCGCAAATTATAGGGCATTACAAGCTTTTGATTGAGGTACACTAAGTGTCGAACTATATGTTCCTATGTCCGGGGTCATCTGTCTCTGGGTTTAAGTGCCGGCGGGATGAAGTTTCCGGGTTTGAATGTCGCGGTATAATATGTCGACGGGATCAACTGTTGCCGGAATTATGTGTCGCCGGGATTAAGTGTCGCGAGATTAAGACTGTATTAGAACCAAATCAGCCCAGAATTACGTATTAGTTTTTCATATTTCCTACAATTAAATAGATATGCCGTCCAGATAATAAATTATTTGACTACTATGGGACTGCGTGAAATTATTTGATTTCTTTACGACTATGTTAAATTTTAAGGGAATTTGAAACGTTAGTGCGGAATTCATAATTTTTATAGTATTCAAGAGGTTTTTCAAGACGGAATTAGTTTAATCAGAGATGTTAAAAGCGCGTAAATTATTTATTCTACAGCGGCCTAATTACACTATACAGAGATCAGGAAATGAGTTTGAACTTAAACATTCATCACTTTCATTTCCCTTTCGACCCTATGAGCTGTATATGGATTTTGGATTGTTCGTCTATTTTTAATTTTAAATATTAATTAGTTAAAATTGATTTTTTAATGATTCGGCTTTTGAAGCTCCTTTTAGGATTTTCGACTTGTCTATTTTAAACGATTTTGAATGTTCACCCTGTTGAACTATATAAAGCAAAAACGCGAATATTTGGTTTCTCATTTAGAGGACGAGTTGCCTTTATTGAGGGACATTTACTATGTCACGCCCCTCAAACAAAATATTGAAAGTTGAGGGGGATAAGATACGTTTATTACTGGTGTTTGGAGCTGGAAATGGCACGGTTCATTGAAGGAGATAAATACTTTATTGAGGTCCCATATAACTAGGCCTATATCCCGTCCAATCCAATCAAAATATTATGGGGCACGTTACTCTCCCCGTCCATAATTGACATACGCACACGATATAAAGAAATTCAATTTTAATTCTTTTGATTTTTTTTACCTGACCAACGTTTTGAATAATGTTGCAATTCACGACGAATTTGTAGAAATCAAATAGAATCGAAGGATCTTGTGAAGCACATTGTTTCTAGGTCTTGTTCTGCAATGCTATTAAAAATACCTGCAATTACACTGGGCACATATTGAAATGTTCAAAAAATCGTAAGAGGTCAGACAGTCACGAAATGTGCAGAAATTTTCACTTCAAATGTGAGAGTAAGTTGACCATTTTTTGATTGAACGAACCACTATAGAATCTGTTTAACATTGATGGACACCTGTATCATGATTGAAGTATCTCTGCGGTCTGTTGTATGTCTAAATAATAGTTAGGTCAAATTGTGCAAATTACAGGTGATCCAGCGTCGACAGGACTTTTCTGTCGATTTCAATAGATCATGGAGCGAGTACGCTCGAGGATTCGGATGTCTACGTGGCGATTTCTGGCTCGGTACAACTCTGTATTATTCCATTATCAAATCAATATAAAAACGGAGTGAAATAAGCTGAAAACAAGCTGATCGTTTTATATTCATCATGACATAATTAGTAGAAATCATCAGTCAAATATTGTTGAGATCAAAGAAAAAATACATAATGTACAGAGAGGGATGGAGAGCAAATATGAAAAAGGTAGAAAGATAAGGAGCAGGTAAAGTCGTAGAGAGAATGAGAGGGAAAGAAAGAGAAAGGGAGAGAGAGAGAAAGAGATAGAGAGAGAGCCCAAGAGTGAGCAAGAGAGTGTGAGAGGGCAAGTGTGAGAAAGAGAGTGAAAGCGAGAGAGAAAAAAATGTGAGGGAAGAGAAGGAAGGAGAGAGAAGAGAGAAAGTAAGAAATATGAAGAGAAAGAGAGAGATTATAGGAAAAAGAAAAGGAGGGAGATACGGAATGAACGAGTAAGTGGAGAAGAGAAAAGGAGGAAGACAGAGGGAGAGAGATAGAGAATGAAGTAGAAAGAGTCATAAAAAGAGAAAGAAAGAGAGAGGATCAGTGAAAAGGTTGGAGTGATGGTAAACTGGGTGATGAGATGTGATATGTGGAAGCAGAAATAATCGAATGAAGGTTTTCAGGATAACAGCCAGCATTTCGTTAGATTTACCCCATTGAAATATACCGGATTAGGGAAATACATTGATTGCAGTATTTTAGCGTCATTCCTTGGGACCAACTTGATACAAAATTGACTAATTCGCTTTTCTACTCTTAGATTAGGCTATAGGCATCATGAACAGAGAAGTTGAATCTCACATGCAAATATATGAAAGTGTGAATGATTCTGACATGTGTAGAACTGATTCGAATAACATATATGATTCGTTGCTTCCTCAGTTCACAATAAAGATAAAGGACTTTACTTTCTACAGCTTAGTTTGCCACACGAAAATGTACACATTAATAGTTCTTCAATAACTAACAGTGATGTGACGAATTTAACGTAAGTAAAGAAGTTTACATTATGCGTAAATGGAATTGAATAATGATTTTCATTTTCACCTCATCTAAAAAGTAAGCAGTTAATTTAGGATCATAATATAATCATTACTTGAACTGAGCTGGGTAATGTTTCCTCTCTTGCTGTTAATTTCACACGAAACAGGCAACGACAACATTGCTGCCCTGACGAAACAAGGAGCATACTGGTTAAGAATTGCTTTGTCAGACGACTATGGCAGAAGTGACTTTGCACAATACTCTCATTTCGTCATCGCAGATAGCAGTGACAAATATCGTCTGAATTCACTGGGGAACGTTGGTGGACTTGCAGGTCTGTTAAAACTGAATGAATTTTATTATTGTATGCTATATATTCACAGAAATAGCTCTTCCTACAAACCTATAAACAGTTGCATTCATACATACGTGAAACAAATTATGAGCTGTTCATGTTGTTTTACCTTTTTGTAATAATTGTAAATTTGTTTCACGGAATGCAAATGAGACGAAAGTTAAAAAAACCGTCAAGGAATATAAATTGAAAGGAATGCAAGACATCATGAAGTAAGAACATCAGTAGCATCATAGCATCATTTTTTCGATTATCCATTCCTTGGATTTTTATATCTGATCCCTGGACCGCATTTCCTCCCAATTTCAGCCTACCCTACTCTTGTACAAGGACATTATAGGAATCAAAGGCGAAGATTTGTGTTTGTTGGCTGGGAAAAGAATTATAATGTTTTTTTCGGGGGAGGACATTTGCTGAAAGCAAAAAATTGGGGGACGCGTCCTATGAGTTCAAGCTGTCTTATTTCCCCAATGTCATATTTAAGGAATGAGGTGCTTTCGGGTTTCAAGTCGCTCCAGCAAATGAAAAAGTCATAAATTGTGGGTTGTTATGTTTGGGACGTTATTTTTATAATTTTTTGGCGTCAAAGTTTTGCTTCTTCCCTTCGGTTAGCGAGTGTCGAAGGTGAAAAGCCATAGAACTCGAAAACGAAAAGATCTATAAAATGATAAAAATGAAGGCTGCTAGGCATAAAAATAATGTGGATAACATGATTGGTTTGCTCTTCGTTTTGTGGTGTGAAAACTCTTCAAACGCACTACAATTCCAGAAGATTCTATTGCTCAAACGCGATTCATATCTAGATAATTACCAATTTGAGCGCATTTGTAAAGAGCTAATGTGAAGTTTTCATAGAAAATATTGTATAAATATTTGTTTACTTATCATTGACTATATTTTACTATACCTGACAGGAAGATGTAGATCTAGATGTAGAAATGGCATCATACTACCAGAAATTTAGTTCAAATACCAGAACTTATTTTATGGTTCTCTGAAATTAGAGTGACGTAGTCAGATATACTTGGAAGTGTGCCAAATAGTAAATAGCACACAGCATTGTGTATTGAACTGTTAAAATCTCAGCGTTTTCTTCTTTCAAAAATCAACAACAATAATGCCACACATGGTGCACAAAGGTTAAATATTCTTATCACTTTGGAAAAGGGGAATTTTTCAATTGATCCGCGTGACACACGTCACCATTGTTACGATTAGAGAGTCGAGGAGGATTCCGTTCCCTTCTCGCGAAATCTTATTATGTGGGTTCAGTGCTTAACTCCCTCGTTTCGGCCATCGCCACTGCTCTCGCTCTTCAGAATTTTTGATGCCCTCGCTCATCAACAATATTATTTTTCTCTAGCTACTGCCAACGTTGTCACATCTTGACAGATGGGTCAGAAACTTCATCACATGTTTTACAACTGAAGCACTGCACCTTCCAAAACAAGGTTGATGCAAATCCGATTCAGGCAAGAGTAGGAGCATGGTGTGAGCTAAACAATCCAAATTTTAAATGCCTTAGTTTAATTTGGTCCCCAAAACTGAACGTACATACGTTGAATGTGAAGGTAACATTGGCAAAGGACATTCCATTCTTAGATCTGAATAACATTTTTGTGAATGACTGTTTATTTAATAAGGGCTGTTTATTTATTAACAACGGCACAATTATAATACTTTTCGATTCCATCCATGCCACATTTGTACCACTTGCAAAATCATTTTGAAAATTCACCGCCGAAATCCCATCCTCCTTTGTTCAAAAATTCGTTGCACCTCTGTCTTCTTATGACGCCATTATTCACTGGGTCTGCTTAACGAATTTTAACCCAATTTAAAGAAATTTTAATGCCAATCTGAAAAATCCTGACATTTAGATATATAGGGTGAAACGAAAATTAATTAACATTTTAAAAATGGTGTTATTAAAAAACGGCTGGATAAATTTAAATACTTTTTCAACGTGCGTGGAGGGATGTACGAAAATTTCTGCTTGATTGTCAATTGGCTATTGGAAATGGTTCATTCGCAAAAATATCAAAGTTAGTCGAGAGATTTTGTTCAATATATGCTTTAACTTCAAGTATTTAACAGTTAATTTCTTTCTAAAACAAAACAAATCAAAATGACATATTTCCTGAACAATGTTTTACCTTGTGGACTTTAAATCGGTTCACTGCTGGACTCTATTGCTTTTCACGATTAATATAATCTCATATTGACCCGGTAAAGCGTTCATCAAGTCAGCATAATCAGGTCTGACACTGTTCACACTTTATGTTATAGCTATGTTTCAGATGGGGACATGCTTTGGCTCTGGATGATTTGCGAAAATTGAATGACAGAAGAATGAGCTCAGCTACGCTCTGCCGCGCTAGGCCAATTTTTCTTCCCTCGCGCGCAACAGGCTCTAGATAATGACGTCATCCAGTTACAACCTCGACAGTTTGGTCAATATATTTTGCACAATGCAAAATATTTAAATGGAGATTTAAATGGAGAAAAATTTAAATGGAGTCAAAAGATCATTAAGAATTATTGAGACGTTTTTGACCGAGGACAAATTAAAAACAGTCATCCGACTTTTATGTCACCATATAGAAAATAAGATCAACTGTAGAGTAGAATTATACTCTTGAATTATACAAGATATACATACGAGAGCTAAAATATTACAAATCTCTTGTATGAAGTAGGAGGTCCAAAATCATTTCATTTGTTAAGTGAGGTTTCGCAGTGCATCATCGTCGCAACTGCAGCATAGCTATACCTTTTAACTGTATAGATTTTATAATGTGACTGTCATAATGAATATTCGCTTTGCAGGAGATTCGCTGAGTTACGACTTAAACATGATGTTCTCTACATACGATCAGGATCATGATACTTATCCGAATAGTGTTACTTATCCTTTTGGCAGCTGTGCTTTGAGAAATGGAGCTGGCTGGTGGTTCAAGGAATGTGGCTACTCAGATCTCAACGAATACGACTACGTGTCCTGGTATCATTGGGACAACACCTTTACCAACACACACTTGAATTTCTCTGACATGAAAATAAAAATAATATAGGGATCTTTTGCATCAAATTAGAACAATATATTGAGCAATCATACTTTACTGAAAGAGAGATTGATTATCTTTGTATCTCTTTTAATTTGTCTCTCATTTCGAACCCATTTGAAGCGAGTAGATTGCTATTCTGTTACTTTTGGATTGCGAACTATTGTCCTTTGATTTTATTAAGGCATAAATTCCTGCAATGTAAACCCAACATAACTATCTTTTACATTCTAATTATAAAGTAAAATTAAAGTTAGTGGCGTCTTCCCAGGAAAGTTGTGTGGGCGCTGATCTCCCCACACAGCCCTCAGCCTGAAGTATATAGTGCAAGCACTGCAAAGTTCATCTAACCGGGGCCAGCGTGCTAGGTAAACACGCCAGATTACTTTCCTAGCCTTTTACAGCTAGCACCAACATACTGTTTGGTAATAGGGGCGACAGATCGTGCACAAATTTGCCCGATTTTATTATCGATTACTCAGCCTGGCCGGTGACCTTGCCTGGCTTGCGGCCGACCTTCTGATGACCTTCGACGTGACCTTGGGCACCGCCATGTCTTCTGTCATTCTTCGCCGGTAGCGACACTTTTCTAACCAGTCACATAATCCTCTGACGGTTCCCATGCTCATCTCTCACATGCCAATTGACCTTGTTCTACCAGCACAACTCACTTCCTGACTCTAGTTCACCCTCACTCAATGAGTCAAGTCCCCTATTTAAGTTATATCAGAAGTTTATCGATGTTCATTTATTTGAATTTTTTAAAGTTTATGTATCTTCGTCGTTAGTTTCAATATTCTTATAGCAGATTTTAGTCTGGGATAACTTTTATCGATATTCAGTCGGCAAATTTGAGTTCACACACCTCCAATCAGCCTCGGTTCATATGAACTTTGCACAAGTAGGCAAGACTCAATTGTTCAGAGGTTGCGTACGATTTGTAGCTAACATAGTTGTCCTGTTTGGAAGACTACCCCGATTGAGAAGCGAACTCCGACCAGTGTAAACTTTAGGCCTGTTAGCAATGCCTGCTGTCCGCAAGGCCATTGCAAAGCCATCCTCTTTTAACATTGCTAGTACTTGAAATGTCAGCGCTATTCAAACATTTAACTCTGCATTCAGCGAGTAAAAATCTAAATCAATTAGACTACTGGAAGGGGTATACTAAATACATTGCTGAAATTTTACGCCTGAAGTTGCATACTTCACCGTATGCTACGCGAACATCACAATACCATCTGGTTGTTCTATATGCAATGTCTGTTATTAGACGATAATATTAGCCACATGGGACCTGAAATATTTGAAATTTACTTCCAACAACAATGAGTGAATCTATTAACTTGGTCTCATGCAGAAGAGTGTTGCATAGATATTCTTTACATTATACTTTAACTCTTTGTTGGTGTTTATCTATATAATGGTTAGTGCATTACTTGTAGGCCTATGCTTTTCTCATTCCATTTTGCATTATTTTGAGCTGCACTAAATGTGAAATTAAAATTTAATAATTAGCTGAACCATCTCACTATTTGTTGACAGGAGCTATAGTTACAATTTAATTGAACTGCGTCCGTTATAATCAACTAACTTATTAGGGATTTTATGAATTAAACAATTATCTTTCAGATGTGACCGTATTTCATTTACTAATACAGCTACAGGGTAGTTATCATTTGACTTAACCCCTTCTATAACCCTACCATGCCATGGTGGGATATCGCCTAATAGTATATGAGCAACACGTTGCAACTTATTCCGGTGTGGCGTGCACAAGTCCCCCCCCAAAAAAAGTGTCCGGGGGGGGAATTTTTTATCGTACCAAATCTCCGGCCGGTGTTACACCGGCGAACTTTTAGCATGCAAAAATTTCCCCCGGCGAACTCATCACGGATTCCCCCCCGTGAAAAAGTATCCCAGAGGGGGGGGGAATTTTTCACATAATTGATTTTTAAGTTTTTCCAAAGTTTTTATAATTTTTTTCAAACAAAATCACGTCAAAATTGGACTACAAGTTAAGCAGGCTTAGACAAAGCTGGATGTCACTTAAGAATTCCACCAAATTTGTGAAAATACACCGAGTCATAATTCATTGAATTAATTGTGAACTTTAATCAACGGAAGTTCATATTCTTAGTGCAGATAACGATTCACGAAGAGACACTAGTGCAGATCACGAAGGTCATCCTGACCAGGTAGGCCAGGTAGACCTGGTCATCCTTACCAGGTAAATCAGGTCATCCTGACCAGTTAGACCAGGTCATCATTAGACCAGGTAGACCAGGTCATCCTGACCAGGTAGGTCAGGTAGACCAGGTCATCCTGACCAGGTAGGCCTAATCGTCAATGAGTTGATCCTGCGAAACAGTGAAAGTCTCATTTTTATTTCATCCTTACAGAAACATAACGTGAAGCATAATAATATAGAAAAGTAGCCATTATAATGAGCTGTCTTTCATAATAGCAGATGTCCTTATGACAGCGTCAGGATATTTAAAATATCACGAACATGAGCTGTCAACTAAACTAGTTGAGAAATGATTTCGTCGATTGGAGCAAAATTAACCAAATGGCCAACTGCTGGTTATCAGCTCCAAAGTATCATCCTACCTTGGGATGATTTGATACTTTTCTCTGTTTGCAGGATAAACTAGTTCAACAGATAAAACTTCTCCGTTAACAAACAACGAAGATAATAAACTTTTGTTTCAAGCATTTTAAAATGGCTGTGATGCTCTTTTGATATAAAAAGCAGGGGTTAAAGTCAGGGGCGTGGCCCAGTGCCCCCCCCCACCTCGAGAAAACCTGCAATGCATTTCTTTGCTTTTGATCACCTACATCAATAAAAACATGGTCAGGGCCCATCCTCTGGACAACAACTTTAATTTTTAATTTACATGAAAATTTATTTGACAGAAGAAAATATTTACTAGCCTATATACAGAACACCTACTGCTTTTTTCAAAGACTGAAATATAAAAGGCAGAGTTGGCAATGTTTAAATTAATTAATAAATGGATATTTCAAACCAAGATCATATGAGCTATGTTTGGATTGCTTGATGGTTACTATTTTTAAACTTCCTATCATTCAAAAGTTTACGATTTCTTATTGTTCATCATAGTGGGCCTTCACGCACCCTCATTGGTTCCATGACCCACCGGAGTCATGAACCCGGAACCATCCAACCATTTGGAGCCAGAACGACTGCTTTAATTCAGTTAAGGTTGACATTGCTGAATTGAGCGTTAGACTTTCCATCTCTATGGATTATCATTGAAGACGCGTTCAAGAGGTACTTTTAACGTGTTCAATAACTCAATGATGCGAAACATCCAAAGAGAGAGAGAGAGAGAAAGAGTGTTACAATGGAAGAGAGAAAGAGAGAGAGAGAGAGAGAGAGAGAGAGAGAGAGAGAAAGAGAGAGGTAGGAAGAGAGGAAAAGTTGTAGTGATCGTAAACTGCATGATGGGATGTTTTTGCACCAGAAGTAATGGTATGAAGGTTGTCGGGCTGAAAGCTAGCCTTTCTTTAGAATTACCCCGTTAATATACACAGGAATGTGGAAAGGCATTGATTGCACTATTTGACCGTCCCCCATTTGGACTAACTTGATAAAATGATATAGTTTACTCATACAATTGTGTTCGCTGAGATTAGGCACCTTGCTCACAGAAGTAGCATCTCACATGCAGATATCTGAAAGTATGAATGATTTCGACTGTGTACAATTGATCCAAATAACATATATGAATCGCTGCTCCCTTAGTTAACAAGAAAGTTAAAAGACCTTGTCTTGCACAGCACATTTTGCCACACGGAAGGTACATAAGAATAGCTCATCAATAACTAACAGTGACGTGAAGAATTTGATGTACGCAAATAATTATTACATAATTTGTAAATTGAATTTCATAATATTTTAACTGCCCTGTGAAATGTTTGCTGTCGTGTTGTTCAATTGATACGAAACAGGCAACGACAATATTGCTGCCCTGACTGCACAGCGATCATACAAATTAAGAATTGATATGGCAGACGATTATGGCAGAAGTGACTTTGCACAATACTCTCATTTCGTCATCGCAGATAGCAGTGACAAATATCGTCTGAATTCATTGGGGAACGTTGGTGGACTTGCAGGTCTGTTAAAACTGAATGAATTTTATTATTGTATGCTTTGCACAGAAATAGCTCTTTCCTCAGACTTATAATCAGTAGGCTAACATTCATGAATACGTGAAACAAATTATGAACTGTTCATGTTGTGTTACCTTTTTGTAATAATTGTAAATTTGTTTCACGGAATGGAAATGAAACGAAACTTTAAAAAAACGTCAATGAATATAAATTGAAAGGAATGCAAACTATCAAGAAGTGAAAACATCAGTAGCATCACAGCATTTCCTCCCAATTTCAGCCTACCCTACTCTTGTACAAGGACATTGTAGGAACGAAAGGCGAAGATTTGTGTTTTTTGGCTGCGAAAAGAATTGGAATGTTTTTTGGGGGAGGCCATTTGCTGAAAGCAAAAAATTGGGGACGCGTCTTATGAGTTCAAGTTGTCTTATTTCCCTAATGTCATATCTAAGGAAAGATGTGCTTTCGGGATTCAAGACCCCCCCCCAACAAATGAAAAAGTCGTAAATTGAGGGTTGTTATGTTTGGGTCGTTATTTTATAATTTTGGGAGTCAAAGTTTTCCTTCTTCTTTCGGTTAGTGAGTAATGAAGGCGAAAAGCCATAACTCAAAAACAAAAAGAACTAAAAAATGATAAAAATGAAAGCTGTTCGGCATAGAAATGTATTCAGATATGTAATGTGGCTAACATGACTGGTTTGCTCTTCGTTTTGTGGTGTGAAAACTCTTCAAACGCACTATAATTCCGGAAGATAATATTGCTCAAATTCGATTCATGTCCAGATAAGTACAACTTTTAGCGCATTTGTAAAGAGCTAATGTGAAGTTTTCATGGAAATATTGTATGAAATATTTGTTTATTTGCCATTGACTATATTTTGCAATACCTGATAGGAAGATGACCAAGATGTAGAATGACATCACACTACCACTCATTCAGTTCAAATACCAAAAACTGATTTTATGGTTATCTTAAGTCAGAGTGACGTAGTCAGATATACTTGGAAGTGTGCCGAATAGGAAATAACCTACAGCATTGTGTATTGAACTGTTAAAATCACTGCGTTTTCCTCTTTCAAAAATCAACAATAATCTCACACAAGGCACACAATGGTTAAATATTTGTATCACTTTGGAAATGGGGAATTTTTCAATTGATCCGCGTGACACATGTTACCATGGTTACGATAAGAGAGTCGAGGGGATTCCGTTCCCTCGCGATATCGTAATACGTGGGTTCAGTGCTCCCTCGTTTCGGCCATCAACTTCCTTGTTTCGGCCATCGCCACTGCCATCGATCTTCAGAATTTTTGATGCCATCACTCACCAAAAAATATTATTTTTCTCTCGCTACTGCTAACGATGTCACATTTTGACAGATGGGTCAGAATCTTCATCACATGTTTTCCAACTGAAGCACTGCACCTTCCTAAACAAGGTCGACGTAAATTTGATTCGGGCAAGAGTAGGAGCTTGGTGTGAGCTAAACGATCCAAATTTTAAATGTCTTATTTTAATTTGGTCCTCAAACTGAACGTGCATTCGGATGAATGTGGAGGTAACATTGGCAAAAGACATTCCATTCTTTGATCTGAAACCCATTTGTGTGAAAGACCGTTTATTTATTAAGGACTGTTTATTTAATTATAGCGGCCCGATTATAATACTTTTCGATTCCAGCCATGCCATATTTGTACCACTTGAAAAATCATTTTGAAAATTCAGGCTCTAGATAATGACGTCATCCATTCACAAACTCGACAGTTTGGTCAATATATTTTGCACAATGCATTTAAATACAGTCAAAAAGATCACTAAGAATTTTTGAGACGTTTTTGAACAAGGACAAATTAAAAACGGTTATCAGACTTTTATGTCACCCTATAAATAATAAGATCAACTGTAGAGAAGAGCGTAGAATTATACATTTGTATTATACACGATTATACATACGAGAGCTAAAATATTACAAATCTCTTGTATGAAGTAGGAGGTCCAAAATCATTTCATTTGTTAAGTGAGGTTTCGCAGTGCATCATCGTCGCAACTGCAGCATAGCTATACCTTTTAACTGTATAGATTTTATAATGTGACTGTCATAATGAATATTCGCTTTGCAGGAGATTCGCTGAGTTACGACTTAAACATGATGTTCTCTACATACGATCAGGATCATGATACTTATCCGAATAGTGTTACTTATCCTTTTGGCAGCTGTGCTTTGAGAAATGGAGCTGGCTGGTGGTTCAAGGAATGTGGCTACTCAGATCTCAACGAATACGACTACGTGTCCTGGTATCATTGGGACAACACCTTTACCAACACACACTTGAATTTCTCTGACATGAAAATAAAAATAATATAGGGATCTTTTGCATCAAATTAGAACAATATATTGAGCAATCATACTTTACTGAAAGAGAGATTGATTATCTTTGTATCTCTTTTAATTTGTCTCTCATTTCGAACCCATTTGAAGCGAGTAGATTGCTATTCTGTTACTTTTGGATTGCGAACTATTGTCCTTTGATTTTATTAAGGCATAAATTCCTGCAATGTAAACCCAACATAACTATCTTTTACATTCTAATTATAAAGTAAAATTAAAGTTAGTGGCGTCTTCCCAGGAAAGTTGTGTGGGCGCTGATCTCCCCACACAGCCCTCAGCCTGAAGTATATAGTGCAAGCACTGCAAAGTTCATCTAACCGGGGCCAGCGTGCTAGGTAAACACGCCAGATTACTTTCCTAGCCTTTTACAGCTAGCACCAACATACTGTTTGGTAATAGGGGCGACAGATCGTGCACAAATTTGCCCGATTTTATTATCGATTACTCAGCCTGGCCGGTGACCTTGCCTGGCTTGCGGCCGACCTTCTGATGACCTTCGACGTGACCTTGGGCACCGCCATGTCTTCTGTCATTCTTCGCCGGTAGCGACACTTTTCTAACCAGTCACATAATCCTCTGACGGTTCCCATGCTCATCTCTCACATGCCAATTGACCTTGTTCTACCAGCACAACTCACTTCCTGACTCTAGTTCACCCTCACTCAATGAGTCAAGTCCCCTATTTAAGTTATATCAGAAGTTTATCGATGTTCATTTATTTGAATTTTTTAAAGTTTATGTATCTTCGTCGTTAGTTTCAATATTCTTATAGCAGATTTTAGTCTGGGATAACTTTTATCGATATTCAGTCGGCAAATTTGAGTTCACACACCTCCAATCAGCCTCGGTTCATATGAACTTTGCACAAGTAGGCAAGACTCAATTGTTCAGAGGTTGCGTACGATTTGTAGCTAACATAGTTGTCCTGTTTGGAAGACTACCCCGATTGAGAAGCGAACTCCGACCAGTGTAAACTTTAGGCCTGTTAGCAATGCCTGCTGTCCGCAAGGCCATTGCAAAGCCATCCTCTTTTAACATTGCTAGTACTTGAAATGTCAGCGCTATTCAAACATTTAACTCTGCATTCAGCGAGTAAAAATCTAAATCAATTAGACTACTGGAAGGGGTATACTAAATACATTGCTGAAATTTTACGCCTGAAGTTGCATACTTCACCGTATGCTACGCGAACATCACAATACCATCTGGTTGTTCTATATGCAATGTCTGTTATTAGACGATAATATTAGCCACATGGGACCTGAAATATTTGAAATTTACTTCCAACAACAATGAGTGAATCTATTAACTTGGTCTCATGCAGAAGAGTGTTGCATAGATATTCTTTACATTATACTTTAACTCTTTGTTGGTGTTTATCTATATAATGGTTAGTGCATTACTTGTAGGCCTATGCTTTTCTCATTCCATTTTGCATTATTTTGAGCTGCACTAAATGTGAAATTAAAATTTAATAATTAGCTGAACCATCTCACTATTTGTTGACAGGAGCTATAGTTACAATTTAATTGAACTGCGTCCGTTATAATCAACTAACTTATTAGGGATTTTATGAATTAAACAATTATCTTTCAGATGTGACCGTATTTCATTTACTAATACAGCTACAGGGTAGTTATCATTTGACTTAACCCCTTCTATAACCCTACCATGCCATGGTGGGATATCGCCTAATAGTATATGAGCAACACGTTGCAACTTATTCCGGTGTGGCGTGCACAAGTCCCCCCCCAAAAAAAGTGTCCGGGGGGGGAATTTTTTATCGTACCAAATCTCCGGCCGGTGTTACACCGGCGAACTTTTAGCATGCAAAAATTTCCCCCGGCGAACTCATCACGGATTCCCCCCCGTGAAAAAGTATCCCAGAGGGGGGGGGAATTTTTCACATAATTGATTTTTAAGTTTTTCCAAAGTTTTTATAATTTTTTTCAAACAAAATCACGTCAAAATTGGACTACAAGTTAAGCAGGCTTAGACAAAGCTGGATGTCACTTAAGAATTCCACCAAATTTGTGAAAATACACCGAGTCATAATTCATTGAATTAATTGTGAACTTTAATCAACGGAAGTTCATATTCTTAGTGCAGATAACGATTCACGAAGAGACACTAGTGCAGATCACGAAGGTCATCCTGACCAGGTAGGCCAGGTAGACCTGGTCATCCTTACCAGGTAAATCAGGTCATCCTGACCAGTTAGACCAGGTCATCATTAGACCAGGTAGACCAGGTCATCCTGACCAGGTAGGTCAGGTAGACCAGGTCATCCTGACCAGGTAGGCCTAATCGTCAATGAGTTGATCCTGCGAAACAGTGAAAGTCTCATTTTTATTTCATCCTTACAGAAACATAACGTGAAGCATAATAATATAGAAAAGTAGCCATTATAATGAGCTGTCTTTCATAATAGCAGATGTCCTTATGACAGCGTCAGGATATTTAAAATATCACGAACATGAGCTGTCAACTAAACTAGTTGAGAAATGATTTCGTCGATTGGAGCAAAATTAACCAAATGGCCAACTGCTGGTTATCAGCTCCAAAGTATCATCCTACCTTGGGATGATTTGATACTTTTCTCTGTTTGCAGGATAAACTAGTTCAACAGATAAAACTTCTCCGTTAACAAACAACGAAGATAATAAACTTTTGTTTCAAGCATTTTAAAATGGCTGTGATGCTCTTTTGATATAAAAAGCAGGGGTTAAAGTCAGGGGCGTGGCCCAGTGCCCCCCCCCACCTCGAGAAAACCTGCAATGCATTTCTTTGCTTTTGATCACCTACATCAATAAAAACATGGTCAGGGCCCATCCTCTGGACAACAACTTTAATTTTTAATTTACATGAAAATTTATTTGACAGAAGAAAATATTTACTAGCCTATATACAGAACACCTACTGCTTTTTTCAAAGACTGAAATATAAAAGGCAGAGTTGGCAATGTTTAAATTAATTAATAAATGGATATTTCAAACCAAGATCATATGAGCTATGTTTGGATTGCTTGATGGTTACTATTTTTAAACTTCCTATCATTCAAAAGTTTACGATTTCTTATTGTTCATCATAGTGGGCCTTCACGCACCCTCATTGGTTCCATGACCCACCGGAGTCATGAACCCGGAACCATCCAACCATTTGGAGCCAGAACGACTGCTTTAATTCAGTTAAGGTTGACATTGCTGAATTGAGCGTTAGACTTTCCATCTCTATGGATTATCATTGAAGACGCGTTCAAGAGGTACTTTTAACGTGTTCAATAACTCAATGATGCGAAACATCCAAAGAGAGAGAGAGAGAGAAAGAGTGTTACAATGGAAGAGAGAAAGAGAGAGAGAGAGAGAGAGAGAGAGAGAGAGAGAGAAAGAGAGAGGTAGGAAGAGAGGAAAAGTTGTAGTGATCGTAAACTGCATGATGGGATGTTTTTGCACCAGAAGTAATGGTATGAAGGTTGTCGGGCTGAAAGCTAGCCTTTCTTTAGAATTACCCCGTTAATATACACAGGAATGTGGAAAGGCATTGATTGCACTATTTGACCGTCCCCCATTTGGACTAACTTGATAAAATGATATAGTTTACTCATACAATTGTGTTCGCTGAGATTAGGCACCTTGCTCACAGAAGTAGCATCTCACATGCAGATATCTGAAAGTATGAATGATTTCGACTGTGTACAATTGATCCAAATAACATATATGAATCGCTGCTCCCTTAGTTAACAAGAAAGTTAAAAGACCTTGTCTTGCACAGCACATTTTGCCACACGGAAGGTACATAAGAATAGCTCATCAATAACTAACAGTGACGTGAAGAATTTGATGTACGCAAATAATTATTACATAATTTGTAAATTGAATTTCATAATATTTTAACTGCCCTGTGAAATGTTTGCTGTCGTGTTGTTCAATTGATACGAAACAGGCAACGACAATATTGCTGCCCTGACTGCACAGCGATCATACAAATTAAGAATTGATATGGCAGACGACTTTGGCAGAAGTGACTTTGCACAATACTCTCATTTCGTCATCGCAGATAGCAGTGACAAATATCGTCTGAAATCACTGGGCGATATTGGTGGACTTGCAGGTCTGTTTAACTTGATAGGATATTAATATTTTATACTACGCGCAGAGATACGCTTTCACTTCCAGTCACGTATGCGTGAAGTATATTATAAATTATATTATATATTACAAGGCATTCGATATTTGTTTTGATTTTTGTAATGTTTGGAAATTTGTTTCAATCTATCGACTCGCATGGTTTGCTAGGAATTGTTTTAAAATCTGGTTCACATTAAACCTATCCTCTTGAGATTATACAATATGCTAGCTTGCTCGCGAAGATTTGAATAATAGGTTACTGTTTACGCAGTGGGATAATTCAAGAAATGGAAATTGCTGGCAATGGGAAATGTAAGGAAAATGCTTGAAAATGACATTAGTAGAAATGCAAAAGCGGAAAGTGAATATATAGCAAACGACTTGAACATTGTACGGAATTGAAAATGAATGGAGTAGAAATGAAATTTTACAAGGAGGCAAAATTGCAAAAGGGAAATAATTTTTCAAGAATTGGAAGAGGTAGACTATAGGAAAGGAGTTCATTTTTCAAATAATTGAACATGCAAGAAATAGAAAATTCAAGAAAGGAAATAAGATAAAAGGACAACGCAAGGAATGGGAAAGAAAACTACAGATTTGGTCTCTACATATCTTTGGTCTTGTGTATTTGAAATTCATCAAGTATTTTTTAAGCAATATGAACATCACAAGTGTATTTGTCAGCATTTATTTGAATATCCAGGCAAAATATTTATAAAAAGCAAGAACGCAATGCAGTTAAATATACATATATTGGGTGCATATTTATACAATGCCAGAAGCACAATTCAATAAGAATAAAAACATTACTAAAGCAGAAACGAATACATTCACAAATTATTAATGCAAATATTTTTGACCCCAATTAAAAAAATTAAATCTCAAATCTAAATGTGCAGACTCAAAGTAAAACTTTCACATGATGAATCTGTAGTATGTTTCGTTGAACAATAATGGTGAGAAATTCAATAATTTTTGCAATGCAACACATGTAGTGTATCTTTCACATGAATTAATTATTTGTTAAAAAAAGATTCCTGCATATCGGAAACAGACACCTACACTCAGAACAAGAAAATTCAAAAGTTCATTAAATAATTACACAGGAGTTTGTCACCATCCCATCGCACTCGTCAACAAAAAATTCACTGATAAAGCCTCCAATTAGGTCCTGGTTTGACTAATTTATCTAGCCTACGTGCAAGGCCTTTTTATATGTTCAGACTCAAGCGTAGATAATTCTGCCTGGATTCAGATGGACCATAGCCTTGTTGACCATGCATTAGTTTAGTGTTGTCAAGCAGTCGCAGCGTAACTACCAGATGCTAGCTTAACTCTGCTGCAGAACAGCAGTTGTCTGTAATGAATGCTGAACTGAAAATTGTCACAATATTAATGTACTACCAACATTCCTGCGCTTTATCAGTTTGTAAGAATGTTCAAGTTTATTACAGTCTCCTTCCTAATTTTTTCTATCATCTTCATCCCTTTCAAAATTCCGTCTCTTTTTCCAGTCCGTGGGTTATATATTCCTTGCAATTTCAAATGCCTCGCTACTTCCATTCCTTGTGAGTGGCGCGTTGCGAGAATCTTATACGTAGACAAGTGAGATTAAAGCACGACATATGGGCCGTGCGATGCTCGTAAATTAGAAATGCTGAATACGTTTGCGATAAGCATGACTTCCATGAGCGAGTGGAACAAGATGTCTGAATGGCCGATAGATTTTATGCGTAGGCAGTGCGCCCGGGTTCAAATACCGGTTTAGTCATATAATTTTACTAGTCATTGGTAGGGGACTTGTCGCACGCGTGCTGCAAATGTACACCCACAACACTTGCAAACTATTTCCTTTAAATTTCATTTTCTTGCTTTTTCAATTCCTTCCAACTTCCACTCTTTGCACTTCTTTTCTTTTATTCTGTTATCAAATTCAATTTATATCTTTCAATTTCTACCTCTAGTTATTCTTGCGGAATTTCCTTATGTTTCCATCTATTGCATTTTCCAATCGAAAAAATTATTCCATTATCCATTTCATGGTTTTTATGCGGTATTTAAGAAAAGAGGTGTCTCTGGGTTCAAATCCCGCCCACAAATGAAAATGTCTTACAATTTGGGATGTTTGGGACGTTTTGCTGGACATGATGGACCGAATGAGCCATCATACTACCAGATATTTAATTCAACTACCATAACGTATGGCAATCTTATTACTATTTTTATTATGACTATATTCAATTACTATTATTGATTATGGTAATATTCAATTGAAGTGAAGTAGTCAGAGCTACTCAGACGTATGCCAGAATAGAAATATTGTGACATTAAAAACACAGCAATGTATTGAAATGTTGATTTAGATCCTCCATAATGTTCTCCATCAAATCAGCATCAATTATGTAATATAATGAACATAAAGATTTAATCTTCCTCGCACTTTAGAACAATGGAATTATTAAATTGATCTGTGGGACACATGTCACAGTAGTCAGAATAGGAGAGCCCCCCGGGCATTCTGTTTCTTTCTCGTGAAATCGTACCAAATGTATCATCTGCTCATCCCCCTCTTTCAACTGTCCCCACTCTTTTCCCAGTCGTCAGAATTTTTCACCCCCTCATCAAAAATAAATTATTCTCGCCATCTACAATCACTAGCGTCCCATCATGACGTATGGGCCAAATGACCATTATATGTTTCTCAACTAGTTGGCTGTACTCTCTTGCACAATATTGATGCAAATTTGATTCAGATGAAGGTAAGAATTTTGAGTGAACTAAACAGACCACGTTATTAAATGCCATACTATTAAAGTTGCCCCACCCCCACCTTAAAAACTGGAGTTCGATACGATAAATGTGAAGGACCTAGAGGCAACATTGGCAAAGGCATTCCATGCTTGGATCTGAATCATATTTGTGTGAATTACTGTTTAACTATAAAAGGTTGTTTATTTCATAGATGTAAAAACGGTTTTTACGTTTTTTATTTTTCTCACGTTTTTAACGTTTTTTAACGTTTTTCATTTTTTTATTATAAAAAACTTTGTGTCCGCAAAAATTTTGTGGCCGCATGTTTATTTACATTTCTTGTGCAAGTGTTTATTTACATTTTTGATAGTCAAGGCGTACAAAATTT
>JAQFYQ010000203.1:0-19756 GCA_034694885.1 Buchholzia appendiculata | reverse complement strand
CTTGCAGACACACAGCTTCTCAGGGCTGTTGTACGTACAGCTGAACAGCTGGACAGACCTGAACACAGACACACACACACAGATACACACACATACTTGCAGACAAATACATAGACATACATACACATATACTTGCAGACACACAGCTTCTCAGGGCTGTTGTACGTACAGCTGAACAGCTGGACAGACCTGAACACAGACACACACATCCATATGCACAAACATATACACAGACATACAGCTTCTCAGGGCTGTTGTACGTACAGTTGAACAAATGCACAGACCCAGAACACAGACACAGTTCAAAAGACAAATATACACATTACACACACATGCAACCATAAAAATACACACACATACATGCAGACATGCAGCTTCTCATGGCTGCATACATATACAGCTTTTCAAGACTGTTACAAAACGAGAAACTAACAAACTAACCAACCATAATATAATTATTGTTTTCTAAATTTAGAACTGCCATGGGTATGAAACAAACGGCACAAGTTTTTGAAGTTTTTACATATACGCGCTACTAAGAGCAGCCTTGATCTAAAGATTTGTACTTGACGGGACCTACCGCCTACACCAGTTTCAGCTCATTCATTCGATGAGATGTTCACCAAATAAAAATGTCGACGGCAAAAATCAAACTAGAATTAATAAATAATAATGTAGAAAGCACTTTAAATGCTACAAACCATTTGTCAACGTCTGCCACAATGCACGAGGCCTCTGCGATAGGTTCGTCAAGTATCGAATTCTGCAAAACAAGCAAAAAGAACAGTTTGAATTTCTTCCATAGTTTCTGCAATTTCATAAAATTCTTTCATGCCAGCATTATGCCACTTCATGCCAGTATTACCTGCACTTCATGCCAGTATTACCTGCACTTCATGCTAGTATTACCTGCACTTCATGCTAGTATTACCTGCACTTCATGCCAGTACTACATGCACTTCATGCTAGTATTACCTGCACTTCAAGTCAGTATTACCTGCACTTCATGCCAGTATTACATGCACTTCAAGCCAGTTTTACCTGCACAGTTGCGCGCAGATCCCTGTGAATGCGGGTGTTCTGGCTGCCAAGCACTTCTCGTTCCTTGGTCCCGTGCAGCGCAAAGTCAGACATGTAGTGGTCGCAGTAGCCTGCCAGCAACGACCGACCCAAGTTGTAGTCGGTCGAGATACGAGTCGTCGAAGAGGAGCCGCTTGAAGACGAAGAGGCTTCCGTCGTAGCTTCCCCCACCCCAGACACTTCACCACACTTAATCCTACAGAACAACAAAGACCGGTTTAAGAAGCAATTTGTTTGTTTATTTGCTTTGCATTGGCATGTCAGCACCAGGGGGGGGGGGCGGCTGTATTGTGCCCTTGATATGTCAAAAGTTCTTAAACACAGGATATTTAGTAAAGCATAGTGTACTCAAAACAAGCTAACAATAGAGTTAATATAGGACTTACTACCAATAGAATACAATTATAGTACTAGTATTAAAAATATACACAATACTAATAATAATTTACTTTATTTTAAGCAGCAATTACCACTACAATTAGTTTATTGTTGCAATATTTATATTTGTATAATTCCAATTAATAACGATAGACGCAGATAAAAAATCAAGGTTAATCAAAGTATGTGCACCATGTGAGTACTTGCAAGGAAATGGAACAAAATCGCAGGACAGAGAAAAGCACCAACTGAATAGCTTAACCCTTAATAGAAGCATACAAGGCATGAGGATTAAACTTTCATTTAATTTAATTAGCTATTTATTTAGTATTATTAACAAAATAGCAATTATTTAATTAATTATTGCATTCACTCAATGATTGTTTACAACCAAAAAATAACTTTGGTTAAAAATATAATAAACTATTATATGCATAATAAATTATTCTAGGCTTACAATTTAATAAATCTAGTTTACTACTAGTTTACTAATAAACTAGGTTTATTATATAATAAACCTAGTTTACCACAAATAACCTAGTTTACTACAATTAACCTAGTTTACTACAATTAACCTAGTTCACTACAATTAACCTAGTTTCACTTCAATTAATCTAGTTCACTGCAAATATGCAGCAAGCACATTGATACAATTCTACAAGAAATAATTTTATTTATATATTTTTTTATTTTTTTTGTGATTCATACCTTTATTAAACAAACAAACAGTGAAACAATAGCAAGCTAACAGACTTTAGGAGCCTAGATTACTGTCAATTAAACAAGGCAGTCAACAAAAAGAGTATATATATTTTTTATAAAAAATATATAAGAGTATATATTTTTTTTATAAAAAGAGTTTATATATTTAATATCAAATTTGACTAATAAAGGAAACCTTACAGAAATGATCAAACTCCTACCCTTTCAATGGAAGCTCGATAAAGCTGGACAATATCTCCGGAGAGAGTGTTGCCTCGCGCGCACTGCCGTTACTTGCCACAGAGTTGCACCGACAGATCAAGTTACTCGACACCGACGTGCACCGACAAAGTCCAACCAATTCCGTGGGCGTGGGAGACCTGGGTGGGCACACAAATCACAAGATATCTGCAGTCAAAAATTGTACGAGTCAAAGTAGATTAAAAAGGACTAAAAATAGTCGTGTTATAAGAATAATAATACTATGATAAAGAAATAAAGTAGAAAAACGATGGTTACATTTTACTAAATAATGAAATCCAAATTTTAAGTTTACTACCACAGTTAGTTTATCCCACTAATATTTCCGCAACTTCTAACTAGCATATAGTTTGCCATCAAGAAGATCTATTCACGGCTGCAAATAAAGTGGGTAAATCACAAAAATATCATCATGTTCAACCTGTCAATAAAAGAATTAAAATTGATCAAACAACTTTAGATCTCTTATTTCAACCAGTAGTTACTTCTAAATAAGATGCTAAATAATCATTAAAGATAAATAATAAAAAAAAAGTTAATCAAAATCGGTAACAAACCACAAAGTAAATATCATTTGTTATTTTTACCTGCACCTATTTGCTCCGTTCTGTGATTGATCATTGCTACTACATCGCCTCGTTCTCTCAGTATATACATCCTTCATCAGAGAGATGGCGCCACGCAACATTTCCCCCGGGGGGCTAACGGGTAACCCGTCCGTTGGATTGCCACCATGAGTGGAGCACAGAGCGAAATGTTGATCGGAAACGGGCGACGAGGTTCCCTCATCTTCCACAGTGAAGAGAACCGAAGGTCGCTTGACTGCAGATGAGTCATCACGTAACTCTTTACTCGTAGTTTCACACATGCAGTCTGGCGTAACCGAGGAGGCAGCAGAAGCACAGCAGCTCAAGATATCCAGCAGCAGATGTTCCTGCAACGAATCGTCAACAGCTGTGTTGCTAAGCTGACTGGCTACTCGTGACTCGATCAGCTCGTCAACCACTTGAAGATTTAACGACAACTCGCTGTCGTTCTTTAACATAAACCGAACGTTCACAGCCTCAACAGCCTCTGTGTTCAAGTTCTGTTGATTACAGACGAAATACTCTAGAAATGTATTACAGCCGTCACTAGCAATGTTGGCATGTTGGTGGTGGCAGGTAATCTCTGGCGACACTACCAATCCAGCATGCACATCGTGGGTTGCAGTCAGCGCACGCAGTGCACCATCAGGCTGTTTTGGATGCTCAGTTGGCTCCACAATAAGAACCCCGACCTCTAGTGACGGAGTCTCGAACAGATCGTCAAACATGCTAATTCCACGCTTGAAGTTCACAACTGGCTGTGGCTGGTCAGTCTTAAAGTCTTTGTTCATCTCGGCGGTGAGACATGCAGCAGTTACATGCGGTTGATCTTGCTCTAACCGGCTGCAAACGTTCAATCCCAGCTCTGTGTAGACAGTCTTACAACTTCCCTCATCTCCTCCATCCATCGTTGACCGGACATGAACTCTGTCCGGCGAATGGCTGCACACATGATTAGATGAATCATCAGTGTTCTCGTCAATCTTTGGACCAATGATAGATGGCCGTCTACAAGATGGGCAATCCCACACATCGACACCGCTGTCATTATCAGTCTCATTGATAACTGGCTGTGGTGGTAACAAATGTGTAGACAATACATTTGAAGCATCATTCGCACATACCACATTTTCGTTCACCTGTATTTCATTGTCCGCAGAGCCGATTTGCTGCATCTGAGCGTCCGCAGAGCTATTTACCTGCACGCCAGGGTCAGTCACCCTCATTTCACTGTCCGTACTTTCATACACCCGCAACTCCTTGTCTATGGTACTTTCCGTGACTGAAGCTGAATGACAAGACTCGGAGCGACAAGTTTTCACAACAGGCACGACGATGGCATGAAACGCCTCTTCCGCACGTAACTCGGATGCTAACCTCTCAATCGGAATATGACTAAGGTCACCGATGACCTTGCTCAAGTCGGGATATATCCGAGCACACAGATGCACACTTGTTTCCAATTCGCTAGAATTTGTATTAGATGTTTTACGCGACCAATCAGAGCGTCCGTTAGATGTTATATCGTTTACTGCACTGGTTGCTGCAGGAAACACTTCGTCTGTAGTACATGAGCTTTGATCACTCGGCTTGGCAGATGTCAAACAAACGTCTTTACACGATAGATCAACAGACTGTGGAAGCTCCGAAAGACGGTCGGATAAAGCTGATCCGGAAGAAAGTCGACATTCATTCGTAGATGTTTTTCTGTGATGTTTGTCCAAAGCGTAAACAGAAGGTTGCGAACTAGTGACTACAGCTTCACGTCTTAACGGCGTCGCCATCTCACGACGCGACTCTTCAAGTATTGACGAATGAGATAAACGATATGAAATGCCAGACGAGGTCGAGTCCGATTTGCACGAAGAGATTAATTGCGACTCCGAATCCTCTTTTCCCTCTCGTTTGTTTTCTAGCTTCACCCCTTCCGTAGTTAATAAATTTTGCAACATAGCTGCACTATTCGTGCCTTGTTCTACCGTTGAACATATGCCGTACGAAATGGTTTCTTTAACATTCAACGAAATAGCCTCATAACTCAATCTGTTAGTGGTTGAGAATTGTACAGTATTGGCATCGATGATGACAGCCCTATTCCCTTCCGTCGAAGAAGACGATACATCATCGGGCGTAGTACTTCTGAATAACCGTCGAAAAGCTGGCATAACTAATTTACCTAGACTCAACTCGGACAGTGTCTTATCGAAGGTTGACTGGGATGATATTTTACTCTGAAGCTCTGAATCGGTCAGCTGACACACCTCGCCGTTTATCGGCTCAAGCGCGACTCTGGTAACTCGTCTTGGCGGCGGTTTAATATCAGCAACCTCCTTCGCGGAGGAAGCTTCGTCGAATATCGTAGAGTTAACACCATTACAGCCCGGATAAGTAAGCTGTCGGTGAAACTCCTTCTGCAGTCTATCCTGTTGTTCGTTACGCTCATTCTGCAGTCTATGCTCCGTTTCTGCCGTAATACTCGTACAGCTCTGCTTGTCGACAGAGCCGCTTGAAAGTGGGTTCGAATCCATCGACTGAACGGACTCGGCTGACTGCGGCAACAACTCGTCCAGGTCGCAGAGTGCATCGCTCGATTCGAGCACGTCGCTGCAGCGGATGAAGTAGCTGAGAATGCGAAGTAGCCGGGAAACAAGTTCCGCCTTCTGGCCAATCACAACAGTCCGAGCCATTCGTAGGGGAAATCCCACAGCACCGCACAAGTCCCTACAGAAAAAAGCAATTCACATCTTAGGTTGATGGTCACTGATGAATGGATTAATTTAGTTAGAACCCATCGATTTTTGGCGACACACAATCAACGAAAACATAGAAAAGGAACGGGGGAAAAACGATAATAGCTACATAAAACACAACATGTCTCACATAATGTTTAAATCACAAAAAAACAAGGTTTTTGTCGCAAGGAACTGCACGATTTAATTTATTTACACAAACGAGTAATAAATTGTTCAATAGTTCAAATTTCGTCATAGTTTTGCTCAGAGGATATCACATGGCACTTAGCAAATTGAAACAATTGTGATTTTTGATGAACTTTACCTTAATTTTTACCTTGATGCACACCTAATTGTGAAGCAGCCAATACCACACTTGTTCTGCTCGAGATTCCATGTCACTCGCTGCATGCAAGCCTGTGTGTGAACGAGCACTCTGGAAAGCCAGAATCTCCTAATTCTGTCTAAATATATCAAATTATGAGCGTTACCATAGTACGTCAAAACCATAACACATAAAAGCACCCGTACTTACCGCACAGCTTGGTGGTTTAACAAAAAAATTGCCATCATTATAATATATCCTCGGACAGAGCACTTACACAATAGTCCACTTCTTCATTTTCTGTCGTTGGTGATCAACTATTTCACATGACGTACTGAGCATAGATAAACTGGCCTTTGGCCCTGAGAGCTCATTACGGCTGGATTATTACTTCTGCATGCTCTTGCTGACACCAATCCGTACAGGGAATGGGTGATTTCTCTACCCCAAAGTAAGTAATTCTGCTCTTTGATTCGGGAAAGAGATACCCGTACCATCATCATCTTAGAGTATAAATAGAGTAAGAAGTTTACCCGAGCTGGGCCCACAGTGGGTTGTATGGATGAGACCTAGCGAGCGCCGTCAACTAGAAACAGAAACGTTCAAATCATCACCAGACAAAATAGGCAGGAGTGTAATAACAGAAAAATAAATCGCATAGATCGTAAAAGCAAAAATTAAAATGTATTTATAATAAATACATACATAAGAACACCATTCATCAAATTTTAGATCGCATAGTAGCAGTTATTATTAAAATTCATTGGAGACAGGCGGTTAAGAGGATCGTAATTATTGAACCCAGTTGTTCTTCACCCCTTTATAGACTATTATTCACAAGATGTCGGTGATGTGACAGGTATAGATTAACTGTTGGTCTTCGAGGGCTCCTTTTTTCTGGATTTTTTTTAACGAAATACAAACTATTACTTCAGACAAGAAAATTAATATTTAAAAATAATTTAGAAAATTTTTGGGTAACGGAATCTATGTATTTTGATTATAAAAGTCTGTTACCCGGAATAATTGAACATAAGAAATGATTTAATCATTCATGTACTAAACGATTTATGTTATTAATTAAGATGTGGACATAATGCCTGCGTCCATAATGCACGTCATGTTATGTTATGCTAAAAGGAAGGAAGATTTTCTAAATACGAAAACAAACGTTTGTTGTTAATTCTTCATTTTAAAGTTTTTATCCTCAACCGAGTACAAATCTACACATTATCATATCCACACAGAGAAAGATGAAACTTAGAACAGTTTTTGATAACATGAAATGCATCAACTCTTACCCATGTCGGCATGTGCTTGTTGAGATATGCCTTTGATGGAGTGTCACCTGCAGGACTCACTGTCGACACCCAGGACAAGTGATGGGTGAGCACAGCCGTCAACAGACTGCTCACAAAACTACAACACACATTCAAACATTACACAATTGTTCAATGAACAATGCCTGCAGACGAAGATAAACCACCAATTGATGTAAAATTAATTTTCAATTTCGACCGATGACAATGTCATGCGCTATCGCCTAGACATGTCCAGAAAAAACAGATTGGCTTCTAATATTGTACAACTCTAAAAAATCATAACCTGTACAAAATCAGCAGCCAATTTGGGGTTTAACTGCTTTACAATACCAGGCCATACAAGACGATGAGACACATCCGACAGGTTACTGCGCGATCGTATAGTTGTTGAGCACATTCTTCCACATTTCCTTTCCGGTGCAGTTTTGGACTATTTCTTGACATCTGATCCCGAAATGGAACTTGCTGACAGCCTATCATAGAAACATGTCTCCACTAGGACACAGGTGATGAGACATAGACTAGATCAAGTGATTTAAACTCATCATAGTGGCATTAATGCAATCAACTCATCGACCAATACACGCTCAATCCTGTTCAATCAACCAATCAATGCGCAGTACTCACAACTTTGTCTGTTTATTGTCACACTTCTCGACGATGGACATGAAGTCCTGCAGAAACTGTTCGCCCGTCCTCACGTGCCGGGAACTATGAGTCATCAACGACAGCCAGACCGGATCAGGGAGTCGCGGAGTCATGTAGAGCGACTTCATGGAGTGCAAGAATGCTTGCATTGCCTGCACAGACAACAATATAAATGTATAAATAAACATTGTATTGTCTATACATAGACAATATACATAGACAATATACATAGACAATATACATGTAAAATATACTTTGTTTCATTTGCACATAGACAGCAATATACATGTATAAATAAACATTGTATTGTCTATACATAGACAATATACATGTAAAATATACATTGTATTGCCTACATATAGACAACAATATACATGTAACGAAGTGTTCATAGGTAACCCATTTTTAACAGAACTTGATAGAGGTGGAAAGTGAATGAAATGTAGTCTAATTCCAGGTTAATTCTCCCAATAAAACCAAATGCATTCAAATTCAATTATAGTATGAGTAGTGCATCACTAATCAAACTGTATCATGTAATGAAATGGAAAATTAACACCAAATGATTATGATGATAACTGTGCAAATTGACTAAGAAGAAATAAAATAAGTATCTTAATAAAGCAACAAATTACTTAATGAATGCAATCAATTATGAATGCCAAGTACCTGATGAATGTGGACAGGGTTCTGAACCGTCAGTGCTTCGTCTATCGAAGCCTTGAGTTTGTGAACGTAGTTCTCTATCAGCATCAGGTGGGAGAACATAAAGTTCTGGAAGTCTCTGCAAAACGGCACCAAAATTCCATAATTTATTTCCTCAAAAAATAACACAAAACGCAATAAATAAATCCTTCGTAAATAGAAGCATGTAATGAGTGTAATGTGTAATAAATTTAATATAAATTAAACAACAGAAATCAATTTATAAAAATGTTGGCTTGTATTATCACAAAACAACAGAGCAGCCATATCTGTACAGAATACAGTCACAGCATGCAGATTATAATTATAGTTAGACACAATTACAGTAGCCACAGTAGCTATATTCCTAACAATACGACATGTCAAAAATCATTCTATTTCATCTGTATGGAAGAATTGAAAAATAAAAGGAAAATTATCCTCCTGAAGAAAGACCACTAAAAAAATATGAAAATAAACATTAAAGAATTTCATTTATTAAAGATATTCAATTAAGATACAAGATAAATAAACACTAACTTGTTTTCAGCTGAATTCACATCCGGCAGTTGAAATATAATACCGATAGCTATCTTAGTCGGTCGCTTGTGTAATGGCGGCAACTGAAACAGAAAAAAAGTATTATATAATTGTATATTATCCATACATGTGTTTCAATCCATGTGTGTGTGTGTATTCATATATGTGTTCATCGCTGTCAATCATCGTCTAGACTGGAACTGTCCATAATTAGAATTAGATCTATTAAAGAGGGCTCAACAAAACCAAGATATTTCCATCCATAGTAAGTAGGAGCGAACTGTTGACAAGTACACTGACAATTATTATACTCCGCATGGCACTTGGACTTTTATCGAATCCAAGTTTTACTGAATCCAAGTCTGGATGCTCTTCCTGGTCAATGGTCTCGCTGATCACCACGTCAAGAACATAAGGGAAATGTATTTACACAAGTAGATACATAATATGTATATACATTTCCCTATTTGATGCATCTATTTACGTATCTGTGCAAGTATGTGCACAAAAGTGTGTGAACATATTTCTAGAATATGGAGAAATAAGATTGAGTGCTAATGAGTTGGAGATTTCTAACCTTTCCTACATAATAGCTTCCTGAACTTAACTACTGCAACACAGGCACTAAAGGCTAAGTACCGGCTGACTAGTACTCACTGGTACTCACGGCTAAGTACTGTGTGACAAGTACTTGCAGATACTCAAAGCTAAGTACTGCATTACAAGTACATGAGGTTGAGTACAACGTGACAAGTACTCATGAGGCTAAGTACTGACTGACTAGTACTCAAGGCTAAGTATTGCATGACTAGTACTAAAGGCTAAGTACTTGAGACTAAGTAATGTGTTACAAGTACTCAAGACTAAGTACTACATGACTAGTACTCAAGACTAAATAATACGTGACAAGTACTCACAGATACAGATGTTTGGTTCTCTGTCAGCAGAACCTGGTTGCCCTCCAGCTGGGTGGTCTGATGTCTCTGAAGTCTGCGTTGTCTACTGTTGCAGGCAGGTCCAGTGCTGTGTCCAGGCAGGGTCAGCGACGAGTGACCACTGGACGGGACGTGAGAGAACGAATCGTTCGGACTCGACAGGTTCAAGCTACTCGTCAAACTTGACGTCGCTACAGTCATTTAATAGACAAGAAATTAATTAATTTTAAATATTCATGGTCACTAAACAATGACTATCAATGAGCGAAGAGATTACACGAGCCTGGAAGGGTATCAGGCTGAAAAATATTTCATCAGATACACATAATTTCTGTCACATTCCCTCTGTCACATCTCATCTCTGATACATCTCCTCTCTGGTGCAGTTACAGAAAATTTGATTGACCTCAAAACGAAACTATATCTGGCACTAAAAACTTGCTGATCATGAATACATATTGGCAAAGGAAGCCCGATATAAAATAAAAATGATAAAAAATAGAATTATAATATTAGTATGATCATCAAAACAAAACAATCAAGAATTACCCGACTCGGAGATTCCACTATCGTCATAGCTGTCCGTCAAATCCCCACAACTGCCGAGGGTCATGCTGACTGGAACACTGCTCGCTGAAATACAGCACCAACATCAATCCGTCAATATCACTTGATTAAACGTCCAAGGTCCACAATATCTAAAAACTAAACCATTAGAAATCACCAGGAATACATGACTTTACATATTAGGCCACAATTCCAGGTTTAGGCAGTACATCAATTAAATTACAGTAAATTCTCCTCAAAACTCATGAGAAGTTAATGATAAGCTAATCATTGCTCAGAAATCATGTCTTAAACATTATACAATTTTTTTTTCACATGACCTCTTTTAGCTTCTTGACAACAATAATTCTTATTCACTGATCTAGACAGGTACATCTGAACGATATTTCAAATCAGACTGTTGTTAACATTAACTATGATGACAAAGCCTGTCATATAAAATCTGTAAAATCCATATCTAAATGTATGCATTATCGTTTGTCCAGCGAGCGAATTAATTAAGCTCGTGATCAAGCTAGTGAATTAGATATCTTGTGATCGAGAGCACAATTTACAATGTATTTAATAACAGTAGAGAATCATAAAAACTGATAGAAACAATAAAGTGTTTAAATCCGCAGTATTTAAATCACATGAAATAAAACTAAAGACATACATAATCTTCTATATTTAAATAAATATAACACAGATAACAATGATCACCAGCATTATCAATTGACCGGAATAAGCATCGCAAATTACAAACGTAGCTCTTCGTATATAGTCATAATCATTTTTACACACATCAAAAATTAAATTTAATAATAGAAAAAAAACTAAAATATATGGAATTTTTTTTTAATGTTCAATTTATGCCAATCATTACTTCAGGAAATCCATCTTATTCTAAAAACATGTACAATGCAAAGGGTTGAGATTATGATACCTAGTCCCTGGCACAGAGTCCTGCTCGATGACACTGCTATTGGCACGGGATGCAAACTGATCTGTCCACACGACGGAGCCCTGGAGCACGCTTCCGGGGGAAGATTGTGAATTGTGTACACGTCATAACTTTCACGCTCCCTAACGACGCATCAAACGCAACGCTAGTTATTAACAATGCAATAAATGTAACTTTATTATAACAAATTCATCATTAGCAAAATGATTAATTAACAAATTACCAAATGCAATCTTACTAAAATAATGCACCAATTGTAACGCAATTTATTAACAATGCTTCACAATCCCATGCTTAACAATTAATATAACACAACAAATGCAATTTTATTTATTAACAATACAACAAACACAACATTATTTATAACCAATGTACCACAAGAAATTATCTTAAATAACAATAAAACAAACACGTTATTTATAACCAATGTACCAAAAGAAATTTCTTAAATAACAATAAAACAAATGCAACGCTATTTATTAACAGTAAACAAAATTCCAACACTACTTATTAAGATTGGATTTATCAACGTCTACCCTTTCATGACGTAATTGCAAACAACCCATCAGTTCTAAATTTATAAAAAGCATGATACTCAAGGCTTTTCAACGCTATTTATTAAAAGTAAACAAAATTCCAAAGCTACTTATCAAGATTGGATTTATCAACGTCTACCCTCAATTTTCATAACGTAATTGCAAACAACCCATCAGTTCTAAATTTATAAAAAGCATTATATTCAAGGCTATTTCCAGAAGCTCTGCTTTACATACCAGCTGTTGGTGATAGAAGAATTCTGATGTCCAGGCTGGTGGGTCGGCACAAAGACCTTCGTGATCATCAACTGTCCCGGGTTCCTGGCAACACAGCAATACATGTATCACTCATCCAGCCATGAATATTCATCAATCGTCATGAATAGGCAATCAATGATCATGAACATGTATCAATCATCATGAATATGCATCAATCATCATAAATATGCTTCAATAATTTACTCCTTCTTAAAATATCTACATCTCAACATAATGATACACAAGAAAGATCTTTATGTCCATTGTGGAGCATTACAATGTAATCTGGTTAATTATTATTAATCGTTATCCAAATGTAAGCTGATTAATTCTAATTTCAAATTCATCACCAGGTTTACAGAAATATCGCAGCTCAGAAATATCGCAGCTATCAAAACTGTTGGTCATATTTAATTCGAAAATAATGTTTGACTATTACTTCTTAATTTAACAAGTTGCGAAGCAAATAGGCAATAACGCCGACTTGTTACATTTACGTACGTGGATTTGTCTCTAAACGTAGGAATCTACATACAGTAACCAGCTAATGCTGAGTGAGTTTCCAGGCTGTAAATATCTCATATGTACATTTCTGTGAAAGTATTTAGATCCATACAGTAACGATCTTACCTGAGAAGATGTACTTTAAATGTGCTCGCTTTGTGGCAGAGCATGCCTCTGCTGCCGAACATCATCTCCCCGAACATCTTTATGTCACCACTATTCTTGCATCCCTTCACAAACAACAACATCAACTTTTAAATCAGCTTAAACTGCTTATCGCTCAGAGAAATACAGATACAATGGAACAACAAACCCCTATAACTAAAGATCAATGTCAACAATTGCTGCTACCCAATTGAGTTGCTCAACCGACAAAACAAGCGTACATGGCAACTAAAATAGTTGCCTACGTTCGTGAAGATGGAGTTTAAACGAACAACAGTCCTCACTTCTCTAGCAACAGCATGACCATGTGTCACTTTTTAAATGAGCTGAATCAATAACACTATACAATAAAACAAAACAGAATTGTTTAAATAAACCTTTAAAATGGAGATTATCAAAACAGATATTTTTAAAACTCACTGTAAGAAAACAGAATAAGGGCCGAATTTAATGGGGAGATGGTTCAAGGAAATTGACGCTCACCAAATCACCAGCCATGCTTATTGTTCACCATCTTACTCATACAAAAAGTTAACCCGGTAAACTTAACCCGGTAAACAATTACCTTTTTAAAAAAAAGGTAATTGAAAATTTATTTAGAAATGTCAAACCTCTTCGAAATTAATATTTACCAACAGGCCTGAGCAACAGGACAGACCTATTCTGTTGATGTCCTACCTGTTGTTTGCTGCAAGGCGTGGTAGCACACGACGGTGGAACAGATTGTCGAGATGAGTCAAAGATCATGTGTCTTCCATGAAGGTCATGATCCTTGATGATCAGCAGTCGGACTTCTCGAAACGGAGCGTCAGTGCGTCTCAGAAAACTGTCAACAACAAATCAATTCATCGTAAAATTACTCCGAGTACTACAATATACAAGGTCTATTTACAAGCAGCATGGTCCAGCAGCTGCCTATAAGCAAAGCCATTACAACTAACACCACCTGTCTATAATAAGTGGAGCCATCATAAGGAATCAATCAGTAAGTATAGCTCTAATAATAAGCATCTACGTAATAAGCAAAATAAGTATATCATGTTAATTATCTTTATAATAAGTTTACATAGGCATAAAATAGCAGCTACAAAAGAAATATAGAATCAAACAAATGCATTTTGAGCTACATTCAGATATAATAAATCACTGTACTGTAGCATTATTTAGCAACAAAATATTTATGTTCATTTATTTCACACATAGGCCTACATCTAAACTTTGTAAACTGTGATAATTTAATATTTACTTACAGTTCCGACTCGGTTTTCTTGCGCTGGTTTTTACGCTTCGGAAAAATCTTCGCAGCGAATGAAGACATCTTTTCTTCTGCTGCATTTATTCATTAATACTAAACTCTTGGATTCGACCCTACTGCATAATAATTAAACATTTCCAGCTCGTAAATATCTGCACGTTCCTACAAAAACAAACAGATCATCTTAACAAATTTGCAAGTAACCAGGAAGCAATGACATGAAATCATCGTTAAGACCAAACATTCCAGATCATCCAATATTTAAAATTCATCCCTGAAAAATTAATCATTCTACTAATTTATCCCTGTTAATAAATATTACTGGGAACCAAGATTTAGCTGCTGGAGCTCCGTGATATAAGTATGAAATGCAGCATAAATTACAGATGCAATACAACTATCTATCATATTATCTCGAATCCGATATCGCGCCTACTATCAGTACAGCATTTCAAATTGGCAGACGAGACAAAAACTCTGCCATACATAAATGTATAACGTAACCTGCAGATCAGACGATTGACCCGATGACCCCTGGTCACAAGAATGAACCCGGGTCATAAGATACTGATAGTACAGGGTGCCCAACCCAGCATCCATGTGACAACACATTCATCAATCGTCTATAAATAAACAAAGTTTCATTATTACACAAATTACGTACTTAATTTGCCTATCTAATTTATAGGAACTGTAAAATATGACAGTACAAAGGGAATCGCCAGGTGGCGTCCAGTGATCTAGTAATTAGGTAATTAGGTTAATCCGAAAAATGTAAACAAAGCAATGTTTACATTAATCTCCTTCCATGGAAATTCTTTCATATGAAACTCACATGACTTGATCTATAAATAGAACATAGAGTCGTGTGACTAGAGCACCATAAATTGCAAGAATGTAACACTGAATTTATAACACCGATGTGCCACTTGAACAAGAAATTACACATAGATGCAATCCATTGATTATGACACGCATGATTTAAATTGTTGACTTCCAGCTGTATTGTACACACTAGACCAGGGGGTTCCCAACCTTGCCCTTGCCAACCGTGCCATTCCCCACTTTTTCCAAAAAATCGTAAAATCTCCCCCCACTGGACAAAAATTTTGCCCAATAAAAATATGAAAATACATGGAAAGCGAAATATTTCAGAAACAATATGAAGTACCACACACTTGAGTGAGTATGCAGTTACAATGGTTTGTAAGTGAGCATGCAGTGACGCTGTTCTGCAAGTGAGCATGCAGTGGTGATGGGTCTGCAAGTGAGCATGCAGTGATGGTGTGTGAAAGTGAGCATGCAGTGATGATGGTCTGTAAGTGAGCGTGCAATGACGATGATCTGTAAGTGAGTATGCCGTGATGATGGTCTGTAAGTGAGCGTGCAGTGATATGATGGTTAGTGAGTGAGCATGCAGCGATGATTTTCTTTAAGTGTACATGTAAGCTTGACATGGCTTGATAAACTTGATAATTGATGATTTGTCATATAATTTACTTTTTGCAATGTCTCTTTTAATCAAGACATGATCAAGGGTTGGATTATTTTCCGGACTTACACTGAGAATAAACTTTGCACAGTCATTGATACATATTAGTATGAAATTATAGCGAGCTACTAAGTGTCGTGTATACATTGCAAAAACATATTACACTAAAAACTGAAGAATTTATTAGGATTCCAATATTTCAGTTGCATTGCTCCAAATTCCCCAAGGGTGCAATTCATCTAGTTGAGAAGCATTGCTTTTATTTGTTACTTGTTAGATCATTATTGAGGATATAATCATTCAGTACGATCAAGGATAGTTATATTGCATATATTGTGTATATAAAGCTAGTATACGCATAGGCTTATGATTCTACATTTTACCAAATCACAAATGCAAAATTATAATTTTGACATCACCTCACAATTCCCCCCTCCCCAGGGAATTTCCCCCCGGTTGGGAATTACTGCACTACCGACCTCTCTGTCAAATTGGAAGAAAATTTTAGACATCTGTACCTATCCTAGTATAATTCACCCCAAAAGCGCGTCCAAAACCGATGTGGACAACCAAAGCCTTTTATGATAATGTAAGCTTGAGACAGATAATGATGATAATAATGATACGGATGAGACGGAAACAGATTGAAACTAACAATTACTGCCTTTGGACGCGCGACAATTATAGAGCTAGCATTAGTTATTTTTACCTTAGCCCTATTCGTCATTTGCCAAGTTATGTAAATAAAATATTGTCTTGCAGCTTCACAATTAATCCAGCGAATAATATACTATTACATCCATTAAAAAAACATTTAGCGTGCAATTCAAATTAAATTTAAAATAGCACATTAACAAATCGATTTTAGTAGTTGGAATAGCCTCATTTTCTTCACTACATAGGCTGGTAATTACCTGGGAAGGCGGTAGAAAATAATCAGTGGGGGGGGGGGGAGCATTGGCGTAGCCAATTTGGGAGGCATCGGGTCTAGGATTCAGATTACTTATGTCGTTCTACGATGTAGCAATCGTTATTTCACTTTTGACAAGACAATTAAAGCCAAATTTATTTACGCTTGAACAGCATTTTACACTATTGAAGGTATTACTAAGGTATTGCCTATCGGCGAGCCGTTAACTCAAATCATCGATCGATCGATCGATCGACCACCAACCAAATAACTGACCAATCACCAACCAACTAACTGACCAATCTATCGATCGATCGATAAATCAATAAATCCATTCATACGTCTGTCAGTCGGTCGGTCGGTCGGTCGATCGATCGATCGATCGATCGATCGATCGATCGATCAATCAATCAATCAAACAATCAATCAACAAACCCATCAATCCAACAATCAAGTAAGCAATCAATCAATCAACAAACCCATCAATCCATCAATCAAGTAAGCAATCAATCAATCAATCAAGTAAGCAATCAATCAACCAATAAATTATTTATTCAATCGACCAATTAATCAAATGAGTAAAATCTTAGCACTGTAGGGTGCTACTGTCTATAAAGACTATACAAACAGTATCTCCAGCCATTAATCATTAATAATAATCTTGTGCTTATAAACAAAGCATACCCATCAAGTAAAGATTCCTTTACTTTAATCATGAAAGCTTGACAGTCAGGCAAGAACAATACACATTACTGGTAATCTTTAATAAACTCAAGAAATGCAGCACAAATCTCATGACGAAACGCAAAGTTTATCTCTACATCTTTAGGTACAATGATCTAATCAACTGTTAACACCATTCATAACTAAGACCCACAGAGACTGTAGTAATCACAGTACATATAACATCAATATCATGCAAAGTTATTCACCAATGTCGCTAAAAACAAAATAGAAATTATACTTAAAAAATAGTTGAAAATAAATAATAAGTTACAGTATTTTGTACAGCAAGGTCAGGAGTTCATCGTGTTTCTCGATGGACATGACAAGACAAGCAGTGCAAGGAAGGGCATCAGACCATAGGGTGACCCACGAGGTCTGATTTTTCACACTCACCAAACAAATTTTGAGGCAATATTTAACCATTCGCAAAAAAACTCATCGGGGGCCTTTTACATAGTTCAAGCAATTCCAGCACTGTTCTTATATTGAAGTGTAGTGCAAAAGCATATACATACAATACAAAGGACATCGATATGGATTGACAACATTTGCCCTTCAACTTTAATCAGCCACAGTTATCTAACTAAGCAACATATGCATCGTTATAAATAGGCCTATATCAATTAACTGGTGCATTTTCTGCTCATAACTAAACTTCTCACGCATCTCTTTCATATTAGCAAAATGACAACTTTCAAGCATTTTGCAGCACAAATAATTCTATGTACAATAAATTCAACACAGTATTACACAATTGAGACATATTAAACCTATAAACATCACACAAAAAAATTCTAGTACGTCGTCGTCGATTAGCTTAGAATTAATATGCAGCTGCTACTGCTAGAGCTGTCAGGAATGATTTGAAAGAAATGCACACTGTTCAAATCTGGCAGTACGTAAGTTTGTTACACAATCACATCGACAGTACACTGACCAAGCTAGAACCTACAACTAGTGGGATTTGATTCAGCAGTAATTCAGAAATGTTTTAGAAATTAAAATTCTTCATAGTTAGCAACAAATACTACATAAATTCACAAGGCAGAATAACAGTTCAAACCTTGTACTTGAGGGCAGGCTAACGATTAGTTCCATTCTCTTGAAGGGAAGATAATGATTGAGCCTGTTGCAATGAATGCAGGCTATGAAATGTCCCTTTTCTCTTGAAGGTAATGATTAATAATGTTAACAGGATGGAAACATAATGATTTAGCCTCAACCTTTGTTTGGAAAGCTAACTTTCGTATGATTCACACTTATACAACTGCGAATAATTTCATCTCATAACGTCGCATATAGCAAGACAACCTTAGCAATCTAATCTGCAAAAACATTTATATAAATAGTTCAAATATGTGTAGCTATAAGTACTATATCAGCTCAGCTTATAGACTCATCAATCTGGATTCAATTCACAGAATACTCTAAAAACCTAATCATCAAACCACAGCAAAAAGTGCAATTTTTATATTCCACTGCAACAAAGCCTATTAAACGTATTATTACAATATCAACAAACACAGTATTAGTTGCCACCGCTAACCCGTAAATTAGAGTAGACCTCAGAGATGATGTTCTTGCAGATTTTGAAAAATGTGAAAGCCCAAATCTAGGCCATAATAAACAAAAACTTGACGGTAGAGTTTTTGGGTTAGAGTTAAACTAGTTATGTTAATGGTGTAGAGCAAGAGTTTGGGTTTATTCGTAGAATTTGGGTTAGGAATTAGGATTAGACGTGAATAAGTTTAGTTTCAGTGCAAAATAGCGTGACATACTAACCAGTTCTAGACTAATCAAATGTCTGCTTCGCTGCAAGCTCTAAGGTCTAGTGTTATTAGAAATTAGTAAAATCATAAAGCAAGAGTTGAATGATTACAACACATATGATCTCTCATCGAGATCATCTTCAAGTTTAAACAATTCAATTTATTCATTCTGAAAGCTCTGTTTACAAAACAAAAGAACACAGTAGATACTTAAAATCAAAATATCATACAAGACATTCGATTATTTTTCAAAATTTAGAGATGCCAGAAAAGAAGTCAAGCTACATTTTCTAAATTGGTCAAAATTGTAATAAGAGAAAATAACAACCATGAATACGTTTTGACCCAAAAATTATCACAAAAATACAATAGTTCAATTGTTAGTATCACAAAGGATGAACAACTTTATGATTTACAGCGTCAAGGCAAAAATGTGT
>JAQFYQ010000202.1:0-19767 GCA_034694885.1 Buchholzia appendiculata | reverse complement strand
TGGCCGAAGTCCATGGTTGCCAATTAGCTTTGATGGTTGCCATTGGCGCGCCAATATGACACTTTTAGAAACACTGGTAATGCCCAACCGCACTGACATAACAATAACAGTAAGTAATAATCAATATTTGGTCTTCAGTCAGTGAGATCGTTTCAGTAGTTTAATTATCATCCTAGCTTGCTGCAACCATTAATTAATTCAAATCAATTATTTCAAGTAAATTTAATTCGAAACACTAAATGTTTGCTTAAAAGCTGACATCACTAATATTATCCTTGGATTTGAACACGCAAAACTCAGCAAATTAATGCAACCAACTGCAAACCGAAAAAATTCACTGTCTTCATTACAAATTACATATAACCCGACCATTAGAATTTTGATGACAAGACAAAATAGAAGATGATGACAAGGATGACGTTGATGACGACCTTGGCGATGATGATGCTGATGATGATGCCAATAATGATGATGACTAACTGGTCATGACTTCATCACTTACTTGTCCTGAACGTCGAAAGTGTGAAGCAGTTCTGCATCCAGCGAAGAGCTGAAGATATAAACTGCTCAACGGATGACGTGTCGACCATCTGATTGTACGTCTCAAAAAACGGACGAATGAGTAGACCAAACTAGTCAAAGATTAAGGCTAACACACACTTTCTGATTATATGCACAATTCTTGAACATTATAGGCCTACAACAACCAAATATCATCAGGGTTAGAAACTGGGCTCGAAATTCAATGAGCGAACTGAATCTCTGTCATGTTCAATACACACAAGAAAAATGACTGCCTGACTTTAATCCCATGCCAAGGATTTCTCTCTATGTGCTTAAGACTGGTGGAAAAGAAAGCAAGAACAAACTTTGTCAGTTTATCATTTATAAAGTAAATGCCTGTTGTTGAGCATTCGTTGAGTATAATATACGTTTGCAAAGCTATTAGACAGTCACCATTGCCACAACCTATCTTTAGGCACAGAACTCATCACCTAGTCAAACTAGTGCATGAAACACATAATTAATTTAAATTTAGTGCATAATCACAATACATGATTATGTGCTGATCATTATTATTATTATAATTATTATTATAACAAATTATTTATAACACGCACAAATGTCTAAACATAGAATGCCCTTGCGCAAAGTCATTAGCCAAATATGATTAATAGCTGTCGTAAACATATATTACACACAGAAAATCCAAGTATAAGACATAACCAATATATCAGATCTTTGGATGTTAACAATGAATGCGACAGGAATAAGGATACGATGTAGAACTTCCAGTTGCTCATCGTCTGCTTCCGAACGTAATCGTCAAACATCTGTTCTATCGGCACGGAAGTCTTCACAGCCATCTGCTCGACACCATCGGCCGGTAAATTCTCGTGAACGGAACTACAAAGAGAACGGCAGTTGTTATACACATCAGTCAACCAATGATATCTTGCCAGAGTCTGTAAAATACTGACAAAGACAAGAGCACTGCACAAGAACAGCATGAGTACAACCAGCACACACACACACACATACACACAGTGTACACATTAACAGGACGTACACAGAGTTATGTGCATCGGTAACTTACTTGATTTCGGCTGTGAGAGCCTCGATTTCGGTGCGTAAAGCATCGGCCTCACGTTCAGACTCTCTACACTCGGCCTTTAATTGGCGACAATAGCCAGCCGCTGAAAAAGCATTCACATAGCAATCAGATCGAGGGCCGGGGCCCTAACCCACCTAACGTCGTCATGTCCGGTTGTCATATAAGTTTGTCCGTCTCGCGTCGAATCTCATCAAAAAAAATTAAGGGAAAGTGAAGACATGCAATGTATAAGAATTTTTTATACGACATGCATATTTAACTTAATATGAGCTACGAGGAAACTCTGAAAGCCACAGATCTTTTAAAAAATACTAAAAAAATATTTACTGCCCACAACATATTTTCGTATATTGTTTAATTTATTAATGACTGAAGGACCAATTTTTTCCCTAAAGCCTTGTCAAGCAAAACATGTGCTTAAAGTTTTCATGATGACTGAGTTAACGGATTAAATAAAAGTCAAGTTCTGCCAATTGTAACCACTGTAATCAATTGTTATGTTGCCTGAATTTAACAATTATTAATTAATTATTCTTACTTTCATCCAAATCTGAACCAAAAATTTGATAGTACCACTCCAATTTACAAACATCTCGATATGTTTGAAGATAAATTCACTGCAAAATCATAATCAAAATCATAATATTCATAATATTTTCATCACTTGTATTAGGAAATTTTGTACCTTTAACTTGAAAAAGATATGTTTCACCATATATCGTAAATTTTATTTATGATATAAACAAAGTTTGCAAACGATAGCTATACAGTTTGGTAATCAATACAGTTCTAGTCATAGTGAACAATGTTATTAGACTATTTGTAACAACTAAACCATATATACATAATACATTTGAAAATGTTATTGATTATGCAACTGCAAGTTGCGACATCACTCATTATACCTTCAACACACTGTCATACAACTTCGACACACCAGTGATGTACTATATATAGAAATGAATCCAGTCATATCAATCATTGCAGCAAACTTGAATAATGCCTTCTGGTGCACTGCAATAATTGATCTCAACAAAGAGCACTCGGCCGTACAATTTTGCTGTTAAAACGGTAGCACAATGCAATTGCACAAACTTGTTGATCAGCTCAAAGATGATCTCACGCATCTCCTTCCTGATTTGATGGAAAATTTAGCATTTTGCAGCATCCAGTGACATGGAAATCCAGATATGATGACGATGTATTTAAGGTCTTCGTGACAATAAATTAATGGCTATGAAGATAATAATAAACCTCACCACAATTTAAATACATCGAGAATAAATCTTGTAACTTTAGCATACATGTGTGTACAAATATGGAAGTTCAAAATATAAATAGCCTATATATACAAATGTCAAAAAATTTATTTATTTTAGTAGCTACATGCCAGTATTATAACCGTCTTCTGCTAAGAGTTAAGCTAAAAGTTCACTTCCAAATTAACTCCAGAAATAGATATTTGGTCCAAAACTCAATTCTTCATATAAGCCGACATAATGCATCAATGCTCCAATTATCCTCCCTTAGATTATTTCAAAGGAAGCCTATTATCTCATAGCTGTGTTCCAATATTCCAGGATAAATTGTGTGCATAGGACTATGTTCAAGCCAATTACTTTAACATTTAAGCCACAAACCACTCTCCAGCTTTAATAAGTGGTTTCATAAATTCAGTCTTCCTCAATTTCAAACTTCACGGATCTTTTATCAGAAGCTACCTCTATTATTACAGACTTATAATCATACACTAATCAAAGTACATTTAGTTAAAATTACCATAATCAAACATATACCCAAGTGACAAAATTGCAGAATTAAGCAATATAAAATGAGAATTCTACACAACTTATTTGACCAATCAGGCCCAAAATCAAAATAATTTCTACGAAAGCTAAAATAAATCGAACACAAAGGATAAAATAGTCTAAAAAATCGCATAATATTCTCCGATACTAGAACACCAATCAATACACACACTTTGATTTTTCTCCCATTTGTATTTATATCCAAATATGAAAATAATATGGACCCACTCAAACAGCTTTTGGGCCTGACTACAAGTTCACAATAATAATATTTAGAAAATAATGCATGATACTGGTACCTTTCAGAAAGATATACGTAAAATACAATGCTGAACAAAACATCAGATGGGCGACAATGGGGAAACATTCAGTGGAATTCCGTCACGTGATGACGTGAGAAGATCGCGGCAGAACTACCTGGCACAACTGATTACACACAGTCACAGTAAATGCAGTTACACAGTATATCACTGATGGCACTTAATAAATGTATTTCATTTATTAAAGTACTATAATCAAACCTGAGATTGAATTCTTTGCAGTAAATTATCTTGAACATATGCCCTACCTCTACTAAGCAAAGCAGCATTTGACTTCTTTGACCCTCCAACATTTGTGCGAGTACCTCCGGCAACAGCGGGTAGTAACTGATTTAATTCCTCTATGCCGCCCTGATGAAATACAAAATATTGCAACCACAACTGATTAGCATATATGTCTGTGACTTTAAGAAACCGTCGAAATCATATTCATACAAAGTAAAAGCCATAGAAGATCTACAACCTTCAAAAAACCTGAGAGTGCCCCATAAAAAATTTAATACAATAATAACAACTACTTCATGCTATCTCATCATTGCACAACAGAATCTTTAATTTTATCAATTGATATTTAAATACGTGTCAAACATTTGTATGCACATGAAGCGATGTTTCCATATTTAGATATTACAAAACAACAACAGACTATATGAACGAAAAAATTCAAACCTAGGTACTAAAGTGATCTTTAGTTGGAATCTCATTAGAACACAAAATATATAATCGGACACTTCACCATATTACAATAAAGTATTGCAAATTTGAATTAATTGAATCTTCATTTGGTTGCTATTTAAATGCAACTATTTAACTATTTTCATGTCATTTTTAACATTGCACACAGCATTCTAGTAGAAACTATTCCGGAAGAAATTACACAAAGTGTTGGCTATACAAACCGGTGGATGCTTCTAGCATAAGAATACTGTAATACACCACACAGATATACACCACACAGCAAATACTACAAGGAAATAATTTTCATCTACAAAGTAAACTGAAAACATAGTGAACTTAATTTTATAACTAAAATATTCATTTATTATGTTTTAACTAGACATCATAGCTTCAAGTCAATTAAAAAATTTAACTGATAAAGTAAATTAAAAAATCATATTTTTAAAAGTGATTTCTTTTGGTAAAAATGTATACTTTTCTGTTAAATGCCTATACTTCAACACTATTAAAGAAACCCTGCACTTACTACCTAAGCATGTGCATCTATACTAGAAATGTACAATGCACGCAGATACACAACTGTACACATACATATTTGTAGACATCTACAAATATATACTACAAGGCCTAAACAATGCACTTTAATGGCTTTAAAATTGGAAAGTCAGTGACTATTTAAATAAAATGGCATACCATTTGAGTAGCAGCTAAAAAACACAATATAGACAAAAAGAAAAAGAAAATATAGCGAAACACTGAAATGCCGTGTACCTCCTTAGTTCGAGTAGGTATTTCACCTGAATTTTAAATCGTCTGCGAAGTTCTGCATTAATATGCGACGGACGTTTGTGCCGCGGAATCTTCCCCTTCGACTCCCTCGATCCATCGCCAGCATATTTCCACTCCCTCTTCTCAATGCTCCCCATTTCGCGAGGTTCAGGTGACGTGCTTACGGATCTTGAGTGATTCATGTATTTAGGGGAAGGTGATACAAATGGCTGGCAGACAGCTACCGTCCTATCAATGGGTTCAGGAGAAATAATGCTACAGCAACTTGACATGGAATTGGCACTAAGTCTGCGATCTATGAAATTCGGTAACACGGGCGATACTGACAGCGAGCCTGGATTGATGTGTGATTTTCTGTCAGCCATTTCACACACAATGGCCGATGAGATAGATACATTTTCATAAAGTGGAGCTGGAATAGCTATGGCCTGTGAGTGAGGGGAACTGTACTTTCTCACTGAATTCTCAATTTTCTGTGCCAGTTCCTGATTTTCAATGTACATCAAATCTCCATCAGTAACACTGTCTATTTTCCTACACTCTCCCTTTTCATATTTTACCCTTTTCTTATCACTCCCGTTCAACTCTACTGGATTGGGTGAAGCCGGGCGAGAGCGATTGAATGGGATAGGAGAACTAGAGGTTACTGGAATGGCTGCGCTGCCATTGTTCTCCGAGAAAGCTGCAAAGGCTGAGTGGTTCAAAGTCATTTGATTTGGGACAGAAGTTTGGGCTAAGTGGTAATCTTCAGAAACTTGGTGGCAACTACTGAAGAAGTTGAAGTCACGACTCAAGTCGAGAGATGAGTCATCCGCGGCAAGGTTTGGTAGGATCATGTCCTGGCTGGTGGCTGGCAGAGCATCTTCATACAACTGGTTCCAGTAGTTCGACAGACCGTACTGGCTGGCATCCAGAGAAGCATCGCATTTCTTCTGCACAAACTCTGAGGATAACTGGGCACAAAATCAAACACAAATCACTTAGGTCAATACAATGTTACAATAATCTACATAACAAGAAACATTTTCAAGTTTCGGATAAATACGAAGAATATAAAATACTTAGCATCATTCAACTGCTTACCATAAATATTACCAAACAATTAATTTTTGGGCAACTTCTTCTACATATATGTATAATGTCCGTTTTTCCTTGACAACCAGTTAGACGTTTTCAACAATGTTGTTTTCATGTGCCTGCATTTGATTGGGATACCTTTAAACAAGTATTCAGACGACACATTTGTGTCTACACAAGTTTGAATTATGTCCTTATTAAGTTATAATATAGTTAACTTAACTTGTACCACACAGCTGTTTATTATATTGTATGTAACTCAAACTTATTTCATGACAATCAATATTTTATGGTTCATTTATTCAAGTAGAAATTTGCTCAGCAAAAACAAACATGCAGCCCTAGGATTGTAGATCGTTATTTGCCTGGTAAATCACAAAGTATCACACTGCACTACCAGAGCGAAGAATACAGTATATAGCGATAAGGTTGCTAACCCGAAGGCACAGTAGAAAAATACGAATATATGGAATTTATAACTGTCATATATTTTGCAACTTTTACAATGTTTAATCTATCCAGTGCTTGGCTTTATGAGTGCATGTATTGGGCTATTCAGGTCTCCTCGAGCCTGTAGGCCTCCTCGAGCCTGTAGGTCTCCTCGATCGTGAAGGTCTTCTCGATTCTGTAGGTCTCCTCGACCCTGTAGGTCTCCTCGACCTTGTAGGTCTCTTCGACCCTGTAGGTCTCCTCGACCTTGTAGGTCTCCTCGACCCTGTTGGTCTCCTCGACCCTGTAGGTCTCCTTGACCTTGTAGGTCTCTTCGACCCTGTATCTCCTCGACCCTGTAGGCCTCCTCGACCCTGTACATCTCCTTGACCCTGTAGGTCTCCTTGACCCTGTAGGTCTCCTCGACCCTGTATCTCCTCGACCCTGTAGGCCTCCTCGACCCTGTACGTCTCCTTGACCTTGTAGGTCTCCTTGACCTTGTAGGTCTCCTTGACCTTGTAGGTCTCTTCGACCCTGCAGGTCTTCTCGATCCTGTAGGTCTCCTTGACCCTGTAGCTCTCCCAAACCTTGTAGGTCTCCTTGACCCCGTAGCTCTCCTTGACCTTGTAGGTCTCCTCGACCTTGTAGGCCTCCTCGATTCTGTAGGCCTCCTCAACCCTGTAGGTCTCCTTGACCCTGTAGGCCTCCTTGACCCTGTACGTCTCCTCGACCCTGTAGGTCTCCTTGACCCTGTAGGTCTCCTTGACCCTGTAGGTCTCCTTGACCCTGTAGGTCTTCTTGACCCTGTAGGTCTCCTTGACCTTGTAGCTCTCCCCAATCCTGTAGGTCTCCTTGACCCTGTAGGTCTCCTTGACCTTGTAGGTCTCCCCAACCTTGTAGGTCTCCTCGACCCTGTAGGCCTGCCTCCTTGACCCTGTAGGTCTCCCAACCTTGTAGATCTCCTTGACCTTGTAGGTCTTGGTCTTATAAATATCTTGTCATTGGCGGTTCAGACGCTGGTCTTCTACATTCATTTTGATGCATTTTGACAGAAATTACAACAGGACTCGCTACAATTACCAAATTATCTGCAGAGTTGAACTGTTGAATATGCAGGATGTGCAGGAGAGATAAATTCAAGAACGCAAAGAAAAAAAAAGAAGAAAAAAGCAATGTTCAAGAAAGCAACTGTATTCAAGCAATGGTACTGCACACAAATTCTGAATATCATAATAAGCTTGAAATGTAAAGAGTTCAAAACAGAAATTCCAAATCTGGTACAAACAAATATGCACATTGTGACCAGTGTCAAGAAGAAGAGATGGGGAAATCGGGCATGCTATGAAGAATTCAGTGGCATCATATCATCGTCATTTATCGTCCAGCCTGGCACTTTGGGGTCATTCAAATATGACGTCATGCAGGAGGGGGGAGTCGTCGAAGTGTGACAATTTGTGACAAGGGGGAGGGGGTTTAGCCCGACGTGACGTCACGCAGAAAAAAAATTATCGATCGCCCCCCCGCCCGTCAGAAATTTTTTCACTCAGGGGGGGGGGTGGGTTGAGATTTGTGACGTCATTATTTAAGAGGGGGGGTCGCGAGGTGAGACAGAGTGTGACAAGGGGGGGGGACAAAAATGCTGAAAAAATGCGTGACGTCTTATTTGAACGACCCCTCTCCATAATTAGTGTGAAGGCCAATTACAATGGGATGGGCGCTGTGGTTAAACGTTGAAGGAAAGGCTTACAACATGATACCCTTCCGGATACCAATATCCGCCTTCAACGCCGAACAAATGAAGGAACATAGTGGGTCTATAATTGTAAAGCCCGACATAACTGTCACCCACTTGGCAATGGAGTTGATTACTTCCAACTTATTGGAAGACTATATTATGTGCAAAAAACGGTCTACGAAACCGACCAATGCACAATGCAAGAAGAGTTGGAAACCCAAAAAAGACCAACCACTGTTCTATAGAGTAGACGGTGACTAGGGCAAGTCATAACTCGTTACGCTTTAGTATCGCCAATTATATATTAATCTGGGATCAATAAATTCGTAGAGGTCACTTCTGCGTATCGTCCACACTGAAACACGTACTCATCATTAAACATTATAACTGCAGTGTTGAAGAGACGCCTTAAATTAGCTCAGTAGAGGAATTTCTCTGCCTGCTAACATGTTAGCCTCATTCGAGTACAGCTGGTACAGCAGTGAGGAACAGTGAGTCATCTGACCAGCAGCTGCATATCAAACAGCTGCATGCTTTCCCACAGCAGCTGCTTATACACAGCCAACTGAGCCACGCACTGTTGTGAGGGAGCGACGGGGATCTGAGAGACCCACCTCTCGTTTTTTAGCCTCGCCACTCACTCCCACCCAGAGATTATAACACAGGGATCCCCTGCTGTTGATTAGAATATCGATGTATCCCCCCACATCTTCAATTTGCACTTTCACCACTACAGCCAGTCAGTAGCTGTCCAAGTGCTGGGCAGCTAAGCAGCAGCTCCTGCTAACAACGGCACGTCAGCTTCGACCATTGCACCGACGCACTGGAGTGTTCACGTGAACACTGCGTGATACCTAACGAACACGTCAAACGATTGGCTGAAAAGGCAGTCACGTGACCTAACCAGTAGCTGAGGTATATAAGGATGAGAAAGCCCTTGCTCGTTTCTGTCCAATTAACAGCCAGCAACAAGTGAGGATCTCCAACAGGATACACAACACAAAAACAACAAACGAACAACGTGATAAGTTCCTGAGCTTACATTGAACATCGTCTAACAATAAAACAACAAAATATATGAAATAGAAAGATAATATTACAAAGAAAAACTACCTGTTTACGGATAATACAAGTATGAAGAAAGATGTAATAAATTTCGACGAAATGAAACGTGTTTGAAAGTGTACTTACCACGGCGGATAGATGTTGATCGTTGAGGTTCTTGTGCCTCGTACTGACTAGATGGATGTCTTCGAGCTTCACGCTGAACAGATCACATTCATCCTCGCCCATATCCAGACAGCAGGAGGATGTCGTCACTGAAAGACTAGTGAAGGACGACTTTCTAGAGAGAGAATTTCTAATCGTCAGCTGAAAAGCCTGAAAGTAGACATGCCGACATGCGTATAAGCTTGTACACGCACGACGCTAGCAACGGCCCACAGCTACTCAAGCTGCTATTCGCTGCTTGGAGAGGCGCAGCAGTTGCACAGCGTGTGTGTAGTCTGTGTACGCTCTTGAAATACAGCTGTACTTTGTATACGCTCACACGATCTGGCGGGCCCGGGAGCAACGTTAGTTACGTTGAATATTACAGATAGAGCACAAGTCCCGCCTTGCATCCTCCACTTCCTCGCCAGTAGGCGCGGCTTATATCGGAATTGCAGTATGCAGTGTTATTTTAGCGAGACCATTGGATATATCCGCAGCTGGGCTCACGGTTGGATGAGAGGTGGTTGTGGCATTTTTTGGAGCTAATCACAATAATAAATCTTTATGCTAACATTTGCCAATGGCAAACTTTAAGCCTGCCTCTAATTTGCCAATGGCAAACTTAGCATGTACCTCTAAATAAAAAGGTTTAAACTATATTAACTAGCTTTATAGAATCGGCCGAGGTTGAGTAAGACCTATAGCCTATAGGCCTAAGCCAGACCAACATTTTCCATTGATTAATCAATTATCAATATTTTAATTGAAAACGAATAGTTTTCAAAATTACATGCTTGATACGATAACAATAAATGATCAATCGAGACATAAAAATGGATTTCTTATGAACCAACTGCACTTATTTGTTGTCATTTACTCGATTCATAATATTACGTAGCATACTGAGCATGTTTCATCATATTAGTGGTGTAGATAAATGTACGACCAAGTGGATCTTTCAATTCAAAATTCAAATTGGCACGCTTCAGCGCCCCCCCCCCCTTAAAAAGCAAACCTGGTCATATCAATAAGAACAGCTGATCTTCTGATTGATCTGCCTCGACATTCTCAACCGTTTTCAACTTATCGATAGGGAATAAATCTAGGTGACGAATGACGTCAAATTCACAGCTTAACTTATCAGCACCGATAAGAAATTATCACCGAGATAAGAGTTTCAATTGTTAATTAGTAGGCCTATACACAGTCGTAGCGTATCGAGGCGCGAGGACGCACCACTTGCAACATTTTACAGTTAAAAAATCAGTTGCAAAGTTTCTAACTCTTCGTCACACCACAAAATTGAAAAAATTTCGCTTCTCTTCTTGTATAGCTTCCATGATTAAAATTGTCTGGCGCCGCCTTTGAGCTTATATTGTTAACTAAAGATACTTGTAAATTCTAAAGAATCTGCAGGTTAAGACTTGCAGACTGGGCAGACTCTGATCCAGGATTTAGACTCGCGGAGGGAGTAGCATAGTCTCAGCGGGAGAGACCGGTTTTCAGGGGGGGGGGAGTACCTGTATATCAGATATAAGAAGTTTTGCTTTTTCAGTAAGGGAAGACTAATTCCCTTCCGCAGTGGCTAGATAGATTTAACCATGAGCTCTGAATATTGCAGGGTGTAACAGTTACTGGTGATTAAAGTCAATTATAACTTGTGTGTAGACTGTACTAGAGATGTTATATAAATTCACATAAAATCCCCATGATGTACGTAATTATCTTAACAATTGGCTAATCGCTCGAGCCATTGATCTCAATCCGACTCGATGTAGCCAGGTCTATTATTGTTCATGATCACATGTACGTATGTATATTCAGTATACAACCATACATTACATGCCAGCATTACCTACGCACGTGTGCATCATGTATCGATTTATTGCAACTTTGTATGCAACTGCATCAATGACCAAAAGTACAGTGCATGCGACTTTCATTTATCCAACCATCCACATAGCTCATGAACAATAGTCAAGAGTATCAATCAAGCAAAACCAAACGTTCACATCTGTAGATTGCTGCATAACATTCAGTAGCTTAATTTAATTCAATACTTATTGTGAATGCCTCATTAATTTCCTACAAACGTTAAAATTACGTTGTACAATATAATTCATTTCCACACGTTACGAGTACCCGGATCAAGAACCTGAAAGTCTATGATTATCAACCTGTGGTTATTTTCCTTCTATTGATCAATTGGGGTTTAACACAAGTAGCACAAGTAGGCTATATTGTGCCTTCAGTGGGTAAAAAACTTCATGTTAAAATTCAGTTACCATAAAAGTATAATCTACAATAAATATTTTTCTTCTAATTCTGACTGAAGTTTATACTACAACATAGTAATTCCAAAGCCCGAGCCTATTCAATCATATGCCAAGACTAACAATGAATTCAACTGTGCTCATGTTCTGCTGCAAGTACAGACTGCTTGCAAGAGTGTGGCCCAATATTTGAATTACGTGCAAGAACTTAAAAAGAACAAAGTGTGCTTGTGCGTACAGGTAGAGGATCCGATGCCAAACTCTCTTGTCAAAGTCTATTCAAGCATCGACTCACTTCAATATCTAATAGTGAACTTTCCATTTATTCGGGGCAAGGAAAGGATGTTGAAATGAAATCAAGCGATAGCCAACGATTGGCATGCCATTAAGTATGACCCACACTTATAAATGGTACACAGTGGACAATGAAAGATGGACAAATTAGCTGCCCCAGAACCTATAAGGATCACTAATGACATTTCAATAAATGTATAGTAACATACAATGTTTCCAGGCAACATGTATGCAATTCTCTAAAAATGTGTATTTCTGCCTTCGACTTTTTTTGACAATTTGCTAAAACAACGTCCAATTAATTATCTGCAACCAATTATACACCAGGACAATGCAAGAAATAATACAAGTCAAACCCATTATAATAAGACAATCAATTTTTATTTATTTTTGTATTATACAGTTTACAGAATGTCAACCGCAACCAGTGCCAACGATAGCGTAATAAAAAATGTACATGAAAGTCTAGCGATTACTAGCGTATGAAACAACGAGACCAGATACTCTCGGCATGTAGCCGTACATACCAGCCTTGACAGGAGTTCCATCAATTGATATGGCAAGTATAATTGACAAATTAATTGTAACCATGCCAACAGCGCTCGACGATCTTAAAGACTGCGTAAAACTAATGCCACACAGAAGAGCAAATAGATTATCACAGCGTTTCGACGTCGAGATAAGTTTCCGTACCTTGCTTGATTTTTTGCAATAGCACACAATGCATCAATCACACAGGCAACGTAATCACTCCAAATCTGTTACATCACAAATGTACAGCTCAATTCGGTAGATATTAATCACACGTTGTGTATTCAGTATGAAACGGGTTTGAAGCAAACGTTTACGAATCGATAGCATCATATCTATCAATGATCTGTTACAACAGGTTTTTTATATTTGTATTGCGATTTTTTTGTAAATTTTTTCTTTTATATATTTTTTCTTTTGTTTTTCTTTTCTTTTCCACTAAGCACTTAGAATAAATATCATAAAGTTAATGATATCATCCCATGCTTCGTCTCTAACAGAATCTTCAGTTCAATTCACGTGACGATAATTCAAAATGGCACAGTCTACAACGATTATATTATTAAACGGACAAAATATAAAGCCAACCTACAAATGTTCATTTTATCGAGTCGCTAACATATTTAAAGATTTGCAATTAGCAGATCAATCTCAAAACCCATTGGCTTTCAACTCTGAACGTTAGGAAACACTGCAATGCAACACCATGCCATCATAATCCGACTCCAGTTAGAAATAAAAGCAAAAAAATAACGACAATTCCATTCTAGCAATGCACAAAACATTTGGAAAAACATAACAGCATATTTTCATATCGTATTTATACATCTTTTACACCTCCCAACCTGCAAAAAGTAATTTGACATAAACATTACAAAAAGAATCTTTTCATTTGAACTGCTCCAATCCAAAAAACGACTATGCAAAATTGTAACAATTAAAAGATCCAACAACAGCGCCCGTCACAACTAGTGCGCAATAATAGCACAAGCAGCTTTTACATCACGCAATTAGTTTCATGAATAAACTGAAGAGTCTGTTACACATAGAGAGTATCTGTAGTAGTACATAGACAGAAGATTAGCCGTACTGCCACCAAGTTTAGCGCACAACGTTCGTCGTTGTCGTCAATATCGTGTGTTGTAGCACTCTATTCTTTAGCAGCAGCGTTTTCCTTGGCCTGGTGGGCCTGCAGCACAGCGACAGCCTCCTCAACCTAAACAATAACAACAGCGTACAAATACACAATATTACCTCTACACCTGCAAAAAGTTGCAAACAAATTTCATATAAATTAAATTGCACGACTCGAAATTGTAAATAGGCTCACAAAAGGTAAAGCTGTATAGGAAAATATAATTTAGAACCTTCAATATGACATCACATTGCAGCGTGCAAAAATACAAATGATAAATGCTCACTTTAAACTACCAAGTGCACAAGTACTGCCTTCACCGATAGACCTAAAATATCTACATAATAATAATAATAACAACGATACTAGTAAACTAATAATTAACAGTAGCACTACAGGAAGAGTGCAGAAAATAAATGACTTCAAGTGCAATTACAATTCTATATTTATCGCAATACAGCCATCATTTGACAGCCGCACACAGCCCCCCGCCAAGGCGGTCAATATGGCATTATCATAAAATATTTCGCACAGGAGACGATGATCTAAATATAAACTATTATTGTTTTGATAATTTTTTTTACTGAATCAAATTTTTCTGTTATTTATAAATCCATAATAATCCAGAATTGCATAATATACAACCATACATATTAATCCAAAAGAAAATTTGATAGTTGAATATGTAAAATATATAATAACAACATACAAGTAAGACCATAAAAAAATCACAAAAATATTCCGAGCTCAGAAACCATAGTTCATCTGATTACCTTAGCTTTCAGCGACTCTCTGGACTCCAACATGTGCAGTAGCTCAGAGTTGTCGATCTCGAGCAGCATGCCGGTGATCTTACCCGCCAGCTCGGGGTACATCTGGTGGATGAGAGGGAAGAGACGTTCTCCCAACATCTGTTTCTGTTCCTGAGGAGGAGCTTCCGACAACATGCTTGCGGTCAGCGGCTCTTGACCAGTCACATGCACAGCCTGCAGTCATACACACACATAGCAATACAGTCACACATACACACAGCAATACAGTCATGCATACACATAGCAATACAGTCATGCATACACATAGCAATACGGTCACACATACACACAGCAATACAGTCATGCATACACATAGCAATACAATCATGCATAAACATAGCAATTTTAGTCACACACACACGGAGAGTAAAACAGTCACACATACATAGAGCAATACAATCACACATACACAGAGTAATCAAACCATACACAGTATTACATACGGTATATACCAATCATCACATGCCGAATAGAAGATGACTACAATGAATTTCCATCCTTTCGATGTTGACTACTATGAACTATGTTGACTACTATGGATTTCCATCCCTTTCTGTCTTGCACTGACCTTTTTATCTCCTCGTATGTCGCAAGTTTTAGACCCTATATAATGATTCCATCCAGATGGAAATCTTGGCCTTCCTCTGGTTCTTTCACCCTTTTGGCTTCCAACCAAACTAAGTGTGCAATGGCTCTGGTCAACACATGTCCTGCAGAGCCACAAAGTTGTGATGTTGCAATCTTGAAAATTGTCAACCTAGAGTAACTGTTAGCGTTCAAAGTTGTCACAAGCAACTATCCTGTAACTGCTGCAAGTCACCTTTATGACCTGGGTTTAACACTATTGACTAACTTCATCTTATCGACATCTAAATGAAAAATAAGTTCAAATTACATCTGCGTCGCCGAGCTTATAAATGTCAATGACTTGCTGGTAGCTGAATCAGCACAGCACAAAGGCTACTAAAAGCATGTATATAAAGTTACAAACGTACTCTACTTCTCTTATAACAGTTATTACAGTTATTGCATCGAAAACAAAGTACTACTGATAATGCAAATCCATTCAATGTCGACAATTCCGCTGTTTTGTACCAGCACTATCAAGGCTCGTAGACATCTATTGAGAGACAACCGAAGATCTTATCAAGCGCCTCCAGCTATTTGCATCATACAACATCTACAGATATGAGAACAATCGCCAAGCAAAAATTCAATCAATCAAGTTGCAACAGTTGAACAAGTAAAATGGTCGTAGAAGCAAGAACTGACCTGAGCCTGTCCGGCCATCATTGGAGGATTGCGTGCGACCGGGTTGAACTTGTACGCAGCCGGAGGACGTGGCACCGTCATGCCGCCCATCGGACCCATCATAACTGCACACACATACATATACACAAAGCATGTACAGTACACATACATCTACACACACACACACATACACAAAGCATGTACACATACATCTACACATACGACATATACACAAAGCATGTACACATACATCAACACATACGACGTATACACAAAGCATGTACACATACATCTACACATACGACGTATACACAAAGCATGTACACTTACATCTACACATACAGGTTTCTATACACAACGTTATAGACCACTATAGTGGTAACAAGGATCATGTTTCATCACCTTTTGATAACAGCTAGCAACTACTGCCATTTCCAACCAATTATAATCAATAGATACAATTATTTCACCCAGACCACGTCTAATTGTAAATATTATTACTTTATAAATACTAGCAGTTCATAATCATTGCTGTGAAAGAACACAGAATAATAAATTATCGACAGAATGAGAGCATTCCTTACCTGAACGCTGAGGAACGACGGCTACAGGCTGTGCACCTGTGATTGGTCGAGCCATGGCCGAGACTGGGCGCACTTGAGGCTGACCCATTGGTAGACCTCGTGGTGGACGCATCTGTCCGCCGCCCAGCTGCTGCATCATAGCTGCAACCAACAGTCAGACCATATTCAAAACTTTCAAACAATATAATAACCTGAACCCAATCAGCTGCTGCATCATAGCGGCAACCAACAATTAGACCACATTCAAAACCTTTCAAACAATATATTAACCTGAACACACTCAGCTGCTGCATCATAGCTGCAACACCGAGCAACCTAATAAACAGAAGTTTGTTAGCAGATCAGTTTTAACTGCACAGAATATAGAATATAGCTTCGACTGTACAATACAAAACCAAACTCGACATGAAAATAAAATTGACAATTAGCAAATATTTACTCAAAGTAATTTAGTCAAATACCGTAATAATTTCCTCAAAGTAATGAATCGGCACAAAAACCTCATTAACGTTTACAACTGTTTTGTCAATCACTCTTGGTCTATCAAACTATCACACATGACTCAGACTTCTGTAGCTGGATACTTCGTAGAGACAGACACGGTAAATGTCCGACTCACAATGGTCATCCAGACATTTATGTTCACAGTTTAAAACGCCAGTAAAACAACCAGAAAGTTAAACTGGAGCTGGACTGTGGACATAGAGACAACATAGCTCACGCAATGAATTACAAAATACACTGTACAAACAAGCAACATTTTATACAAAACAGAGAGAAAGAGAAGCAGAGTGAAAGAATGACAGTATAATATCGCATAAAATTCTCGTTTCCGTTAGAATCGCAATGGAATATTATCTACTCATATATTACACTTAAAATACCCAACCAGAAATTATCTATTCAGAGAGTTGCAAATGATAATTATAATCAGACAGTAAGGCAGCGGTTCAACGATCAAGCTGAAAGAGCACACAATTTCTTACCAGGGTTCTGCTGACCACGGATCGGTTGCGTCCACCTCTGAGTCGGTCGTACGGACGCCATGTTTGGTGCAAAGTAATGCTGGCCTGGCTGCTGCATGGCAGACATGAAGTATCCTCCAGGCATGCCAGACGGATACCTGGGACCAGCTTGCGCCTACAGCAATATTCACACGTGTCAAGCATTGACAACATTCACACGTGTCAAGCATTGACAACATTCACACGTGTCAAGCATTGACAACAATCACACGTATCAAGCATTGACAACAATCACACGCGTCAAGCATTGACAACAATCACACGTGTCAAGCTTTGACAACATTGTACACTGTTCAACAGGGCAATAAGTCAACGACCAAAAACATATTCAACACTGAACGGAGTTCAGAGACATGTTAGCACGTATGGGCTGCTACATTCCAATTTTTTTCTACGCAAACATCATGCTAAACACTACAACAAGAGCATACCTTACATTAACCATGTATTACATTTCTTTGTCAAAACATAGGCTGCTTTGTCCACCTGTGTGCAACTGATAAAATTTAATCAAAATTCTTTCCAAACTCAAAGTTGCCTACAGAATCAACAGATATCCTAACAACACGGCCATTGTGAGCTCAAATCATGCACAATCAATTGCACCGACTGTAAGCAGTGCAACAATCCAACACATCAATCTGCTAGTTAAGCAAGACAACGTACCGGCGGCAGACGAATGCCGGAGTTGCGCTGCATGTACTGCTGATTGAGGTGTGCCTTGCGGTCCTCCTTGCGCTGAGCGAGCGCCACGTACAGAGGCTTCGAGACAAGAATGCGACCGTTCATCTCCGTCACCGCGCGCGTAGCCTCCTCGGGCGAATTAAAGCAGACAAAGCCGAATCCTTTCGAACGGCCTCCTTCGAACATGATCTGCCAACACATAATTAACGACGTACTTAACTTGAGACACAGCAAGTTATCACACTTGTAATGTTACAATAGGTTTTTAGTAAATGTATTAAAATGTATATAAATACAATTTAGAATCTTACGAGCGACAACATAGCGACGACTCCACACGATCGTTGCAGCAATGCTATATTACATTTGTAAATCCACTAGATAGAAACATCACAACTGTCGTAGCTCGTATATAAACAACTCATCGGTGTTCCAATGCCAAAACAAATGAAAAATTTCACTAAGCACAGATGTCAAAAGCTGCACCAAAAAATGACCACGCATAATCATCTAAATAATTATATACATTAATTTAGATTTTCTTACAACAATGATGATCGGTTACGCTCGTTCAAGTTAGCATTACCAACCTTGGCACTTGTAATATTTCCAAACTGAGCGAACTCCTTTCTGAGCAGCTCGTCGTCTATCGTGTCGTCGAGGTTCTTGACGTACAGATTGACGCCCTGGTAGCGCGTTATACGGTCGATCTTAATGCGTTCAAAGCGTTCCTTTAGTTCAGCGTGACGCTCGTTCTTTTTCTGAGCCCGACCGACATAGATGGTATGCCCGTCGATATCCTGGCCATTGATCTCGTCGACAGCCTGACAATCACCAGCAGGGAAACAATTATAAACACTCGTTGTATATAAATACTCGCATGTAAATTACACATCAAAGTTGCAAGTAATTACACAGTGTTTTACATATACGATAGAAGTAAACTGCAAAACTACTGGAATTTACTACAAATATCTGCTGCCTACGATTCACAGCAATATAAATAGCACAAAATAACATAACTGCAAAAACTGATTTATTCAGAAGTTCCCTATTTAAAAATTCCTCTCACTGATTGAACAAAATAGCCTAATCAATCAGTTACACAAGCAAACAGAATAAGCTCAAATCAACAAATGACGACGCATGGATCAAATAAAAATATAGTCAAAAGAGCCGTACCCTTTGAGCCGCGTCGTGATCGTCATAGCTGACGAATCCAAATCCACGACTCTTGCCGTCTTCACCTGTCATCACCTGCAGAAAAAAAGTATAGAATATAAATATGCAAACTCTTTCATTCTTCTGTATTTCCAGTCAATAACCACCATCCCCACCTATTCCAATATCACAAGATTTAAAGTAATCTAAGTCGAACATAGAACAAAATCAAACTGGTCCACTCTGTAACACAAAAGCTACAGGCACTTTTGAGAGAGAAAAACACAGTTTACCAACACACTTCACCTCTTCAATTTTTCTTTTGATCGCTCCCACACTCGTAAATGAAATTAA
>JAQFYQ010000201.1:0-19786 GCA_034694885.1 Buchholzia appendiculata | reverse complement strand
CTGTGCCCATTCTTTGTCCAACAATACAGCTACTCCTCTTTGGCATTCTTCTCCTCCTGAGTAGATTACTCTCACATAATCACTCATGAAGTCTCCGATTCCTTCTTCGCCTTCTTTTTCCGTTTTCCACCTTACCTCACTCAGCCCCAGTACACTTATTCCATACCTTCTCATCTCTCTCTTGACATTCTCCAATATGTGTCAATACTATCCTCTTAAGTTGGTAATGAGACAAAAATAGAGAAGTTTTGTATTTGACTTTCACAGGAATATGGAATTCCTCATGTCTCGTGTAATTACCTGTCAATTTCTGTTACGTCAGTTACGCTCTATATAAAATCAAATTGTAAAGTTTTCATAAAAGTTTGCTGAAAATAAAAAGTTATTTCTAGTAGACACTTCTAGTGTGTTATTATGATTGGTGTTAATTATTTCTTTCCTTACATATACTTTCATGCACAACAATTAAAACTTCAAATATTAGGCCAGAATGTTACGTCAGTTACGGTGGAATTGCCCTATAGTATTTAAATTGGGTCCGGTAATATCCGCATTGTTCTCAGAATGACAAGCAAAGGACTTCTGCTTACTATGAATCTTGCTTTATTGATCAAAGGATGAACAATGTTGTGACAATATTGAGATGCACTTGAATGCTATGCATTTAGTCAGCTTGAATGTGCTTGTTACATGTCTTAGTTTTTGATGAGATGATGAGGTGAGTTTTCTGATTCTGTTCATTAAGCAAACACTGAAGAGTTTTCAGATTTCTGGTAATTGTTACTATTGGGCTAGAGACTTTGTGGAAAATGTTGAATCAACCTTTTGGCAATGCACTTTAGTTTAAATTTAAAATTTGTGACATTTATGTGATGTGTATTTCATATAAAGATTAAGATACTCTGTCATAATTGTATCAAATTAGGTACATAAACAGATATATAAACTTTAGACAAGTAAAGATATTCTGTCATATTTTATCAGGTTAGAAGCTTATTACTTGTGAATAGTATTGTATGTCCAGATATTATTCTTGTAATTCTGTAGAAACTGGGAATCGCCGAAAGTTATTAATCCAGCTGATGTAATTCTCTTTGAGGGCATTCTAGTCTTTTACTTCAAAGACGTGCGAGATGCTTTCAGCATGAAACTTTTTGTCGATACTGATGCCGATACACGACTATCGAGACGAGGTAAGTCGATACATTTTAAATTAAATTTTGCAAAAAAGAGCGAATGAGTTACTTGTTTGTTATGCCTTTTTTTTATATAAACTTGCTTGTTTGTCCATTTAAATTAACAGAATGTTGAAAAATTGACTAGAAATGACTGGCAGAATAAAAATTCAGTAATAGAACTAACTGTATGTGCTTGTGATTTGTAATTCATTATTAACGATTGAAGTGCTAGAATGATTATTATTTGTTAGTTAGTAGTAATGAGACATGTTCGTACACTTAACTTTTCTGTACGAATTTTGCTTCTTGCTTTAGTTACGAGAGATATGGAGGAAAGGGGTCGCCCCCTGGAGAATATACTTTCTCAGTATATTAACTTTGTAAAGCCTGCGTTTGAAGAGTTCTGTCTTCCGGTAAGGTTTTTTTTTCTGAAAAATTAAAATTAGTGCTCTGCTTTTTAATTAATTATACATAAATTTATTAGGTTTTGCAATGTGATTGGTGCTCTTGTGATAGTGCAGAACAGGCATTAAGGGTCAATTGATGTCGTAACAATGAGCAAGTTTGGAGCACTGCTATATATATTCTAATTGTGCGTATGTAATTACATGTTATAAATTTATCTGTCTAAGGATGCTTTACAGTACTGTGAACACTACAGTGTCACTTTAACAGTGACACTTGACCTGCTCAGTGACTTTTGTGGCTTATAAAGAGAGCAGAATAGGATGGGAAAATGGATATGAAGTTACTAGAACTAAACTGCTGTTAATTGTGTGAACATCATCATCATCACCTGTTTAGAGTCTAGGCCTACTATTCGATTTCGCAAGATGTCAGTGCTGAGCACTGCTATTGACTTTAACTAATTACGCGTGTATTGTTGTTTACATAATGTTTTTTGCTGAGAACCACTTGCCATTGCGAAATCCAGTGAATTGGGTAAAAAATAAATAAATTAGCATTTGGTTTGTAACGTACAGATTATGTTTGTCCATGGAGCAGAAAGGAGGGATGATGACAGATTTAGCATCATGCAGGTTGTGTCAGAAGTACATGGATGGAGACTACATATGTACAAGAAATTAGAAATGAAACTGGAAAGCACTTTAGATCATGTTTTGAAAGAGCGAGTCAAATGTGGTGATAATGTGTAACCAATAGCTGGCGGGTTGGTGCGAAAACTGCCTGCTGGATGATACATGGAATGATGAATGTCGAAAATTGATTTTAAGAATGAAGATAATAATTTTGCATTTATTACTTGTTGTACGTATTTACTCTCATACCAACTGCAGTACTTTTGTATTAAAAGAAATTACCTAGAAACTTTTGAGCTGCTTTTGGAGTGGGTTTACTGCTGCTGGTTAAAGGTCAACTGTTGTATGTGTTGCTGTGTTTGTTGTCAGACCAAAAAGTACGCTGATGTCATCATACCACGAGGAGCTGACAACACGGGTAGGCTGAATGTCTCCTTTCTTTTTACTATCTACATACAATATTCAGCATCTTCATTGATATAACGTTTATGTTTAAATGGAGCTATTTAAATGTAAGACAACATTCATCTCTCCATGAGAGGGAGGATTGACACCACTAAGGTGTTCCCAAGGATTGACACCTCCAAGGTGTTCCCTAGGATTGATACCACCAAGGTACTCCCTGAGATTGACACCACTAAGGTGTTTCGGAAACACCCTGATGGTGTCGATTCTCAGGAGCACTATTCCCGAGGATTGACATCATCAAGGTGTTCCCAAGGATTGACACCACCATGGTGTTAACAAGGATTGACGACACCACCAAGGTGCTCCCTCCCTGGCAGTTCCAGGAAAGGCACGCATGGGCGTGCTTGCATGGATGGGTGCGTGCATGGGTGGGTGGATGCGTGCATGGGTGGGTGCGAGCGTGCGGGTGGGTGTGTGCGTGTATAATGTGAGATTGAAAAACAATATAGTTTCCTTTCAGGGGGGTGAATGTTGTCAATTTGCGCAGGTTTTTGTATTTTTATGTGAATACGTTGTTACATGTTGGTTGGTTTCAGTTGCGATTGACTTAATCGTACAACACATACAAGACCTACTGAAGACACCTAAGACCAATGGCGCTCCGATTAGAGTCCGAATGCCAAGCAGCGATTCAACGGTTAGCAACAATAGCAACAGTAACCTCAGACCACATTAGTAGCTTTGTTGCTTTACACCTTGATGTGCTTTTACTCCCTTGAAGCCTTCCGTCATTGCGCATTGCTTTCTGCAGCCCATTGTGCTTAGGATTTAATAGATTCATGTGAAATGCTTCGGGCTTCGAGGGGGGGGGGGGTCAGTTTTGGATTGCTGTAAGTATTTTATTGATATATTTTCTAATGATTGCTGTATGCGTTTGTGTACTTATGATACCTGAGGGGATAATTGACAATCCGTATGAATTTTTGAGCTTTCTTTACTTCAAAAAGGCAGTTTTGCTTCTTGTTTGTCTTCGTACTTGTTGGACCAGATGTGTGATGCTGCTCAGTTTTGTATCTCCAGATTGCCACAAAATAAAACAACTTTGCACAGTGCCACATAGCAGTCCAATCTTTGGATCACAGTGTGTGATGCTGCAAAAATTGAGCAGCATATTCACGGCATGTAAAATGGCACTGTTGATGAAATGCGCAGTGCTTGCCAAATGTGTACACAATTCTCCGTGGAGAGATTTGTAGAGTCTGTTTTAGTCTAGACATTCAGTTTTGTACTTGAAACATTGATCGTAGTGTACTTTCTTGTGAGGTCAGATCCTGTTACAAAATCTTGCAGTTCTTGTGATGTACATTAATTTTGATTACTGTTGCAAGCTGGATGTAGCAAGAAACAGCTGTAGTTTTTCAAACGTCTGGTTGGTTACATTTATCTTTGTTTTATGCTTGTTGCCCAAACGTGCGCAGTTGTGGACTGTCTGCGATACTTGATAGTGGAGCTGACACGAATGCTGTTGCTTCTGTCGCTTGTCTCGGAGAACTGTATTTCTGTTCCTTGTGAGCTTCTACATCGGTTGATGGTGTTTTCTTTTGTTCTTTTTGAGACAGAATGTCTAGACTTGAGGAAAGAATGTTTATATCTTGTCAGCCCTTGCTGTGCAGAATGCCCAAGTTCTCAATTATGGTTTCCAGTAATTATTTTATTGGTTCAAGCAGTTGCATGTTGATTCCCTCCACACTTTTGTACAGTTCAGCTGTTTCAATATGTACACTGTTTTGTACAGGTTTGATTATACTGTTTTGTGTTTGATTTATTGTTACATTTTGATGAATTGTGTGTTTACCTGAACAGTTGATTAGTTTGTAGGGGTTTTCTGGTAGGAAAATTCCATTGGGGTTTCCTATAGTTAGGTAAATCATTCCAAATGCAGAAAATTGCACACAGTATGTGCCTAGGATGTGAATCTGTGAGAGCACACGCAATGAGCTTCATTTCTGCACTAAACAAGATCTAGTGCCAATTTTCCAGTCATTTACACATAGCAGCCTTGCTTTGTGTGAACAATTAAAATGAGCTTAGCAATTAATGTCACATTTTGAATTCGCGTTGTTTCAGTTTTAATTGACAATTAATGATTGCTTCCAATGCCCATCCAATTTTGTATTGTGATGGAATTGTGTGAGCGTTGATGCATTCAGTTTGACAGTCTCTCGCTGTATACTTGATGCAAATCAGGCAATTTTTTTAAACGTATGAAATTTTTTGTGTTTGAAATTTTGCTGAAATTTCTCCATTGCATCTGTTATGGTAGAAAGGCAGAAATTTTGAAAGAATTTTATCATTTTCATTCTTTTGTGTCTTTGTATTACGTGAATCGATTTTTTGAGTGGATTAGATGTCACCAAAATGTGCCAACATCATGCTGAGGTGTTTAGCATGTTTGAATTAATCAGCAACACTATGAGCGTGGGTCACACTGCCTTTCTGGAGTAAACAAAAATTATTACAGGATTCTGTTCCTCATACCAACAGTTTGTTCTCATTGTTTGGGATGTGTAGAAGTGCGGAAAGTGGAATTCCCAATATCACTTGGTACTGCATTAATGTTAACTTTTATTTGTCGTTTAATAAAACTGCTACTTTATACGATGACTGATACTATTCAAGTTTTTCTAAGCAATTACTTTATTATGTCTACAACTCTACTACATCAGTTGTGCTGTTTATTTTGTGGCAGAACATTACAACAACTATATTTGTCGCCAAGTTTGTTACCCCCAACTCAGTCAGTAGATGTTCATTTATGTAAGCATTTATAGACGCTGATCTGATGGCATCCTATGTTTGATCGTATATGTTGTACATACGTTTATTGAATATGTTCATTCTTTGTGTTTTTTGTACTTACTTACATAAATGCATAATTGGCTTAGTGTCCAGCAGTGTCTGGTTATAAAATACCAGAGCAGAAATCGGATATAAAATACCGGATATATATATCGGATATAAAATACCAGATTTTATCGTATTATTTTTTTGAGATTATTTAAAAAAAATTAGCATTGTATCTCATTTTAAAGGCAGAGTGATTAACATTGCTGCACCATGTAGGTCCTTTTGATGAGACATTTTGTTTATTCTACGTTTTTTTTATTTTTTTTGTTCTGGTTTATCTGGTCAAACTCAAATTTGTGTTGTCAAAGAAACGGACTAGTGTATGTTTTGTGACTTGGCTGATATGCATTAGCTGTCATTGCTTGTGGTAATGGTCTAAGTTTGTTTTTGCTATGTTCTTCTGTATGTATTATTGATTGTCTATTAGATTGAACTTTAAATTCCCTTTGTTTTTGCTGTCTTCCACTGCATATTATGTAATCTTCTTTGTTTCGATTATTTTCACGTATTAATCACATCACGTTCGTGACATGCATTTGATGTTTTCTTGTTGCTTTTTACCACAAGTGGTGGTGTGGCATGATGATGTGTTGTACACTATGATTTCTCAAGTAAAGAGTATAATGTGAAAACATTTAGTATGCCTATTTTATATTGTTTCAGGCAGATATTGAAACTGATTGCATTTAAAGTTTCTATAATAATCAGCCATTGAATCTCGATATATCTTTTTCAAACATCAACACATTTTTTATGGTGCACTAATTTGTATTGGATTTATTTTTTGTAATTGTTTGTAGTTCCACTGTACTACCATCTTATTGCACTGTGATAAATATAGTGAAGATTTGAAGGTTAAAATTGGATCAGATTTAAAATATGAGTACAATAAGATGCCGCTTCAATGTTGTGCTCTGCAGCATTGATCGTGTTTACTAACAGCTTGAGGTTGATTACAAATGTGTGACAACAATTTGTGAATAATTTGATGATTTATAAAAAAATCAATGACAACTGATTTTAATTGACGCTAATACTTTGATTTCCAATAGGAAGTTTTTTTTGTCTTTAAATGCTTTGACGCGTTACATAGCCTGTCTTTCAGGTAGTTTCTTCCTTGAACAGCATAATGCTGCTGGCTATTTCGTGCATTCTTAGTTGTGACAGTATTGAATCTGATGGACAAACAAATTTAGAATAGTTTCAACGTGCTGGCGGAACTAGGCAGTGTGAATTAGTCATGTTATATGCAGCTGAGATGAAATCTTGTGCTGCGTGTGTGTGGTTTTATTCAAATTCTATGCGTTTATATTATAACCGTTGAACCATTGTTGTAATGTGTTTTTGCTTTGTGACGGTTATTTGCTGATTAAATTTATTAGGTTAATTTAATAAGTTAAATGATCATCTGTTTTTTATAAATAAGTTAAATAAATGTTGACACATTTGCTGCTGTTTATTTAAGTTTATAACTGCGATGTCTAACATGTCCATAGGGTTGTTTAAATTCTGTAGCAATAATCTTCTTCATCATCATTGTAATGTTGATGAAGTTTATCAAAATGTTTAATTCGCTGTTAACCATTTTGAATTATATGTGAATGCTTACTTCTATACCTATTTAATGTTTGCATAAAGCTATTCATACTTAAAGTGTACTGTTTGAGTAGACACATTGCCAACTGTCCGAGATAACACAATAGAGGTACACACGAGAGCCTAGATTAGATGGAACAAGGCAAGAAGATGAAATGGGAATCACATTGTAGACCCGGCATCCTAGAGATGAGCACGCTTACAAATACAGGTTGACTCCCCGAGTAAAGAATTCTGTTCTCTAAGGTGTGACCTGTTGTGTCGCCCAAGATGAATGAAATATGAACTCATTTCTGTATTGTCAGTAATTTAATCAGTTTTTACCAATCTCCTTCCATTGCTTAGCTTCACGTACTCAATAAGTGAAATTGCTACATAATTCTTCCTGCTGCTGCAATTCAATGAAGTTTTGCTGACATGTATTATGTATCAATTGAGTCTTGTGTTAAAGTGCAGTTAGATCGGACACTAGTTGAAACACTCGTCGTAAATGTGCCTCTAATTGTGTTACAATGCTTTAAGATCAACCAGCTGCTTGCATTCCATTACTTTACCTTTACCATTCAATATTTTTTACTATGGTTTTTGTAATGTGATAAAGAATGGCTATTTTCGATCACGACTGCTTGAGATATTATACAATTGATTTGGATTAAATTTTTGTAGGATTTAGATTTATATATATATATTATATATATATATTGAGCAAATTTGCTTAGTGTGTTATTGTACAACATTTTTGTGCTGTAATTTTTAAATTGTATATGATGCAGACAGTTTTGAAGTTGCTATTGCACAGTTTTATTTCAATGATAGTAATATCATATAAAATACTTGTGCTGTTAAACTAGTATAGTCGTTTAGTTCTGTTGACGACTCTGACGTGCATGCTGGTGTATTGTATTGACGTTTATCAACTAAGTGAATGTATGTGAAGTGTATGTAACTATGTATATGGGGTTTGTATAATGTGAAGTATGTGTATATGCAGGAATATTGTGCTAGTGAATAGTTATATTATGCAGTCAAGTTTACAAGATGTTTTGCCGGTGTAAGATATTATCAAGCTAGAATGGCACTGTTAATAGTTTTACAGTTGTGTTTAATATTGTATGGCAATATCTCTAACATATCTGACATCAGAAACATGGAAGCTATGTCACATTCAAATCAAGCTGTCTCGTAAATCCAACAAACTGTTTCTGTGTGACATACAGTAATGATGCCTTCATTTTCCGATTTCAGTTATGTTAAGATTCTAGGAATACGTATAGCAATTTGTATCTTACTTGAGTAAATTTTATGAAAGCTTTTTAATGATTGATTTTGGCTACTAGAAATAACAGTCTGCAATACTCCTAGTGTTTATCGTAATTTAAAATTCTGTGGAAAAATTCTATTTAATAATATTAACGACAGGAAATGTATGATTTACAACTCTGAGACTTGTTATGGCTGAATTGCTTCTCTGTGATGAATCATTGATGAGGCGTGCAGCTTTTAGACAATAATACAACGGTTGAAGCTAAAAGAAATTAGGGATTGATATTTAAAAAATACACTAATCCTTCGTTATTAATGGGATTTAATGAGCTTTAAATGTAAAATTGTCAACCTTTGATTACACGGAATGAACGTAAATGGTAATCTGTTCGCATGATAATAGTGATCCTCGACTTTGGAAAGAAATGCTTCAATGTTAAGTTTCTTTTATAATATGCAGAATTATTTTATCTCAATTTTTATTTTATTATCCTAGTTCGTAGGTGAAACAGGGGAGTTAAAATTGGGGTCTATTTTAATGTTGAATATATCTCGAAATATGTGGAACTATCAGAATTTTTACTTTTTTGGGTTTGTTTCTCAGTAGTAAGCTTGTTTATGATTTGGTGATAACGTGTTCGAAGTAGTTGTAACTTTGCTAAATGCAGCTAAATCAATAAAAAAATCTTTTATGTTGTTGTGTTATTTGATCCCGGTTGCATTGACTAAATCTTAAATTGACTCAATCTAACGCAACTTAAGCATGCTTGTCATTTTAATTTAGCTCTGTTTCCGTTAAGTCAAGCTTATATGACTATTGTGTTTGAAAGGTTATTGTATGTGAAAGACTCGCTATGATTGAAGCTGTGTGTGGTGTTGATGGACTCTATTGCGTGTGAAAGACTCGCTATGATTGAAGCTGTGTGAAGTGTTGATGGACTCTATTGCGTGTGAATATGTATCACATCACATGCACGCATTGTGCAACATGCACGCATTGTGCAGAGATATCAGTGATTTGTTGAAATTAAATTGTTGAAAATTCATACTTGTTTTTGTTGCTTTATTATACCAAAAATTAGTTTATGCTACTAACATAAATACTCACAAGTAGAGCTTTAACTAACTTTTGTTATGATTCAAAACTTTAGCAGTTTTGAAAGATTTGCTGAATTCAATTGTTGCGTACTAGTTACAAATTATGGAGTAATTAATTATCTCATATGAATGCATAAAAACATGTTCCTGGTAAGACAGGTAGAAAGATGAAATGAGCAATGGCTAGATGCTAAACTGGAAAATATATTTCTCAAATGGGGCACATCCTGTCTCATGACAATGTTGCACAATCAAACAAAGTCTATGTTTTACTTTGAAAGCATTAAAATACTTGTTGGATTGTGACTAATGATATTTATGTAAGATATGATATAAGGTAGCGCAAAATTGCGGGTCTTGATGTTAATGCTTTTTGTTACTCATACACATCCTATCGCGAAAAGTACAAATAGGCTGTTGAAGTATTGTGTTCTTTGTCTGGGCGTGTATCTATGCACACATTTCTGTTTGGCTCTCATTGTTTATATCCTCTACGTATCTGTTGATTTTCTTGTGTCAGATGGTGTGTTGTGTATAGATTAACTAGTATCTTCAGAAGTACAGCTGTCTTGTTGACTATTGCTCGGTGGTTTATGATTTCGCTCATTCTTTCACTTTCAATGGTTACACTCAGTTGTCTGACTAAGCAGGGTTTCATATTGACTTCTCTTCATTGTTTCCTTGGACTTTATTAGTTAATAAATAACAATGCAATCTTCTTGATGTGACTTTTACTAGCGCAAATAAAGTTTCTGTGTGGATAAGAATTTTACATAGTGTATCTAGCTGAATGTTCCAAATGCGTGTTGATGTACTGGACACTACAAATTCTGCCAACTCTAGATTGCTCAAGATAAATTTGTAAAGTAATAAGTATTTCAAATTTAACCTTCAATTTTTAAACATTTATTTATTTCAAATGAATTTGTACTTTCCCATTAAAGTAAACAATTTGAAACATTGGATAAATTTTGACAAGAAATGTTATACATTTGTAAAACCAGATTTGTGAGTTTATGATTCGATTTGGCATGTTGAAATTCAGTCAAGAAGATACCGTTACTTACTCTGTTAATGATTTGTTTCTAATATAGGCCTGTCAGTTTATATTTCTGTATAACAATATGAGATTTATATGAAAGGGACACATATTGATGTTGAAACATGATGCAACCTGCTTTTGCCCTCATTTGTAGTGTAAATGCGAGGTGGTGTAAATGCGAGGTAGTGTAAATGCGAGGTAGTGTAAATACGAGGTAGTGTAAATGTGAGGTGGTGTAAATGCGAGGTGGTGTAAATGCGAGGTAGTGTAAATGCGAGGTAGTGTAAATGCGAGGTGGTGTAAATACGAAGTAGTGTAAATTTGAGCTAGTGTAAATTCAAAGTAGTTGTAATTCTAAATGCTAAAAGCCATGCTTCAAATTAAAGAAAAAATTGAACAATGTTTCTAGTGGTTAACTTCGAGGACTCCATGGACATACAAGATAATGCAATGTTTGAATCGCATACTCGTTCTCACACAGTGTGAGACGAGCTCAAATAAACAACTATCTAGGAATTCACCAGTAAGTTTTTAGTTGTATTGTTCTGCGTTGTTGCTAATCACCTCATGACATCCTATCACAGCTAGTATCATGTGACGTGTGATCGTAGACGCCCTGCATCCGTCACATCCGGTGCAATTCATGTTACAGTATTGGATGAGTAGGAGAAGAAAAGAAGATGCACAGTTTTGAGCTTTCCTGGATCTTGTTGTGTGCTGGAAACTTGCTACAGAACATGCAAGCCCTAGCCGGCAACTGATGTGATTCAGGCACTTCAGCAGAGTCCTCGTTCATCTCAAAAATGATTATGATAAACATTGTGCACGATCCATTTACAAGCAGTACTGATTATCGAGTCATCATGCTGTCCTTACAGTAGTCATCAGTTGTTTACTTCTATTTTACTGCGTTGATGAAATATGGATATTTTAACTGAATGTAATATTATTTGGACTTTGACGATGTGAATAGTTTAGCGTAAAAGTATTTTATTGATCTAATACCAACTGTTAAACGTTGCAATCTCTGCTCAATTGTGTAAGCAATGATTGATGAGCTCAATCGTGCAACCACTGTAAATCATACATTTATCTGTCTGTTGTGTTGTTTATAGTCCGTATGATTTGTTTTGGCTTTTCCTGTGCAAGTTTTTTCAGAACTTGGGTTGTTAGCTCCTTGTTATTGCCATGTGCTATTCATAGAAACCTTGCCACTTTGTTTGACTGGTTACACATATTGCATAATGTTGATTGATAGGATAGTATGATATTATGATTATGATATAGTGTTGATATTACTGTATGCAGCTTTATAATGTCAAGTTATTTTTATCTACGATTCTATCATTTGCGATCGTACTGCATTGTTTCTCTATGATGTTCATATTAACATGAAGTTCACATGAAATGATCAACAAACTCAACGATTTTAAAACGCGTGTAAATTGTTTAAATTAGTTCAATAATTTAATTTTAATAATTCTAATTGCTGAATGGTTTTGTATAGTTAATTGAGTGTTAGCTTCTGGCCTTCTGTTTGAATGATTATATTTTACTTTGTTTCATTCAACTAGTTTATCATTTTAGTCGTTCAGTTTAAACCAGTAGTTTGAAAAGTCACTAATTTCTGTGAAATGTACCGTATTAATTATCATCATCATTAATGCCTTTAAAACTGTAAATACAATATTTATAATTTGCATACTATTATTATCATTATTTTAAGCACTCTGTAATCCAGAAAATATTTAGGCTACTGAAGCTTGATTTGTTTTAAAGAAATTTTCTTAAAGAAGTTCTTTGTTGCTCTTCAGTATTTGAGGTAACAATTTTTATCAGAACTGCGATATTCAAACCTCTTTTTATATTCCTTCATCATTATATTACTTGAGTAGCCGTTGTGATTGATGTCGTAGTTTTGATTTTGATGTCTATAATTTTCTGTTTACACTCAGTGTATGTTTTGTGTTGTGTTTAGACATTCAAGTTCTCAGACGACCGGGAGTTTCCGTACATGTCCGCTCACTAGTCTCGTCAGTCATTCAATACTCTGTGCCAACGTAGAGGTTGATCAACTCGTTATCTAAACAGTTTATCTACTAAGCAGTTTATCAGCTAAACAGTTTATCAGCTGAACAGTTTTAACAGGTGATCAGCTGATGGCTAAATAGTTGATTTGCTTATCAGCTGAACAGTTGACCTGCTGAACAGTTGATCGGCTGATCACGTAAATTGTTAATCAGCTGATTAAGTTATCAGCCAAACGATTGATCGACTGATCAAAACAATAGATTGGCTGATCAACTGTCTAGTTGATCAGCTGATCAGCAAAATAGTTTATCTGCTGACCAACTAAACGATTCATAAGTTCACAAATGTGCTATGATTAGTTCAACCAATGATCAGTTCACAGATGTGCTACAATCAGTTAAGCCAATGATCAGTTCACAGATGTGAGATTAGCTGAACTGTTGTTGACCCGTATTACTAGTCCTCATCATACATGGTTCATGAGTATTGATTGCAGCAATTGACAGTTTTTCATCATGACTTCTACAGCATGATTTTATATTTACTGTTTTACTCACTGTGTGCAAAAACTGTAATCAAGATTGCATAGTGCAATTAGGCAAGCTTTGTAATGCGAGGTATTCGATGCTAAGAAGCAGCTGATTTAGATTTTGTCTGCAGAGATGTTGTCTACCAGATCAGAATCTCAAACTTCTGACTTTTGACAGTGTTGAGAAACCACGCATAAATTAACCAGCTGTTTGTATGTATTTACATATTTTATATTTGATCTCTTTAAATAGATGATACTCGGTTATATAAAAACAAATCAGAAATAGCTGCTACAGAAGTTACGCACTATACTACGTTATGTACAAACTAACAGTTACTCTGCACCGTTTAACCTTGTCGCAGGCATGCTGTTATAGCCGAGAATTTTTGTTAATTTTTTCTCTACGTCATTGCCGTTTTATGTCTTGTTTCCATTAGTCGTGTTTACATGTTCGACGCGCAAACTGCTGGCAAAAACATTGTCCACACTGACGATGTGACAGACCATGATTGAGTTAATCTGTAACTATAGAATTGTTGTTGTTACACGATTGTTTTTGAATATAAAGACGCTAGATATCACGGTAGGATGCCCTTCCTGATGCCAGCAGTCTTGTTGTTCGTGCACAGGGTGGAACGCGTTTAGTCCAATGTAATACGTGACAACACTCAACCACAACATTGCTACTGCAGGACTATATAGCAATCTTCTAATTCTCTTAAGAGTTGAAGTGTGTTCTATTGAATGCAGAGTATCAGATTCAGAATAATAGTTATGTGTGATTGGAGCCATGTTTAATAGAAATAAATCTAGTAGATACTGTTCATGTTGTGATTAGAGTTAGAGAGTAAAATAGAAGACAGCTGGTTGAATTATTTAGCAGCTGATCTTGGATTTATTTTCTATTTCTGATGTTATACTTTCAAGATGCTGTGCTATGGCATTTTGTTAATGCGTGTGTCTTTAGCACATTCTGTGAGATTCTGAGTGTATAAATGCAGGGTCTGATTTAGAGGACGATTTTGGTGGCTCGATGGCACATTTTTTAAACAAATTCTGTATGTCTTTATAAAATGCTAAGTAACAAATGTAAATATCATTCTTGTTGTGACTAAAGAAACCAAAATGTATCGAAAGCCATTGTTCTACAGAAATCACAGATCGGCCTCTGGCATATATGTGTATAAGCCGCAGGTAGGACAGTTATCGGAAGGTGCTGGTAATACGTTTCGTATATGTAGTTCAACAGTAGTTGTATGTGTACATAAATGTAACGACTGGTGATATACAGTATGTGCATAGAGATATATATTATATACGTACCTATGCAGATCGATAAATGTATGCATGCATATACGTATGTGCGTATGCAATCATGCGTACTGTTTGTACATGTGCACGGTGATTATGTACATACGTGTGTGTGTGTACGTTTGCGTAGTGGCGAAGTGTGTACATATGCGTAATAGCAATGTATGTACGTTTGCGTTTGGTGCAGTTTAATTTGTCGCCCACCTCGCGCATTTAGGCAGCTTTTCTTTCCTTGTTTCTTGCAGCAATTTTTTGTGGTACAATTAGCATAGTAAATGTGCAACATATTTTATTGATTGTATTTCATTACTGTTTAAAGTGATTACTACTTTACATGTTGTATATAAGTTTGTAGAATTTTGTTCGTTGCTTACCTACATACTTTGATGTTGTTATAATTATATGCAGAGTATTAATCCCAATAATTTTTAGGTATTTGTAGATATTAAGTGTTTGTTATCAAGGCCTGTTGTGCTTTGCCTGGTGGCCTAACTTATCCTTAGCCCAAGTCTAGGCAAGGACGGTTGACATTGCTGACTTGTCGAAGTAGCAGTTGAAGAAACTAAAGCACTATTTGCAGTTTATTGAGATAATGTTCTTCAAATATTTATTTTTAAATATGGCTTCTTCCATCTTTTGTTCAGCATCTACCGGATTCATGTAGTCGCTCCCAAATGCATTGTCCCATTCCCCTGCCGCTTGTTCCCACCAAGCACGGCTGTAAAGTTCGCCGGATTTTATATGGGTTGTGGCTATATTCAAATTGTAATGCGTTTCAGGCAAACTGTCTGCAATAAGCGTGAATTGTGACATTTGTTTCTGTTGACCATTTATTAGAGTAAATTCTTAACCATCCCAAAAAATTCTTCGGTTAATTGTCGAGGGATTTACGAAAACCTGCATTATTAAAGTTTATCCACTAAATATATATTAAATGGAGATTGTCTGTCCTTTACTCGTTTGATGGCTTTGTTTTGGATTGGCTGACTTCCTAGATGTACATTACGACTATCAAATTGGACTTTGCATTAACAATCATTTATCGTAGTCTCTTTTTCAGTATTATTAACCGTGTTTTTACTGTTGTTCTTTTATTTGTAAATACTGTATGTAATATGTATATTATTGTACATATTGTATCTAAGCTACCATGTGTAATACAGAATATTACGATATAGTTAAGCCTTTGATTGAAAAACAATCCCCATGTTATTGTAATTATTGACTAGTGAAAATCTCTACTGATCATTTTTGCATAATTCATATTTTAGAAGTATTATTATTTAGTGTTGTATTTAAAAATGCTTTATATTTTCTCAATTAATTTGTGTGGCAGTGATACAGGTTAATTTGATAGAGCGTGTAATTGCAGACAGTGTTTGAGTTTATATGAATCCAGGTATTGAATGAATTTTATTATTTCCACCGAGCTAAATAATATTTTAAAGATTTAAAACGGGAGAGAGAAACGAAAACTTTGTAGCTTGAATCTTACAAATGGTGAATTAATCATTTAATCATTGATGGCTTCGCGTGTTGAGATCTCTTATGTTCTTTTTTCCGTGTTTTGTCGAGTCATCCTTTCAATCATATGCAAAACAGGATCTCTTCTCCGTTGTCTTTTGATCAGTGATCTTTTTTATATTCGTTCTTTAATTTGATTTTCGTTAGTTCTCGTACTGATTGTTTAATTTGTTTCCAAAGATTAATGTTGTTTAATTTATTTGTAAGGACTGTGCAAGAGATTAGCTGTATGAACTATGTGACGACGCAATTCTTCCTCTAGTGCGCAGTTGTTCACAATCTGTTGCTAGCTTTAAGCTTATGCCTTCTTAGAAAGTAGAGCAGCATAATTGTACTGAAGTAAGTATATTAATGTTTTTTTCGTGAGTTTTGAGTTTAAAACGCGTCTCATTGATAACAGCTGGTGTATCTGTAACATTTAATTAGTAATTAAATAATTAGAAAGTGAATGTTGGGTTTTTCTGGAGAGCTTAACGTGCTGCTTTGTGATGATGACATAGTCTAGACTTTGGACTTTTAGCGATGATTAAGATGAAGATTAAGATAACACTAAGATTTCTTGAATAGTTCGAAGCCAAAAAAGTTCGGTTTGGCAACTTGGCATGAACACGATGATAAGGCCGTTAAAAATTCAGCCATACTGAGCCGTCATAGTCATTAGTAATTTATGTCTGTGTTCAGTACAGACATCTTGAGTGTGCGAATAGTAGACTATAAACGGATGATGATTATGATGATGATGATGATGATGATGATGATGATGATGATGATGATGATGAGTGAAGGCCTGCACTAGGTCGAGATGTGAACAATATGACAAACTTCGTTTTTAATAGCTAAATTCTACGCATCAGTAATATTATGAAGAAGACGAATACATCGAGCAAGCCAAACATTACAGCTTGTTTATTAGACAGACAGATAGAGTAATCTATTTCTTGTCACACCTTACAGCTTGTTTGTTAGAGAGATAAAATAATCTATTTCTTCTGTGTGCTGTAAAGAATGCAATGACTTTTGACTACTGAATTGTTTAATGCACAATAATACTAATCTATAGGTCATTTCAATACTAGTCATATTAGTACATCGTTTTTCTACTAGTCGTCTAGCCAGCTGACATATCGTACCGGTATTGTTGTTATTGTTTCATTCTCGGTACGGTTTGGCGTCAACAAGAGCTTCCAGTCATAACAAATTCAGCTACGTTGAACCCTCAGGGACATTAGTTAAAATCTATACCTGTACTCAACAGAAACGTCTTGCGAAAGTGAACTGCGAAAGAGACCGTGAACGTGTGACGCTGATGATTGTTATACTTAGCTAATAATGATTTGACGTAATGTATAGTTGTTGCTGTTGTATTATAGAATTTTCTGATTACTTTATATGATAAATACGCTGCAAAGCTGTTAGAGATTGGGATTAGAACGATCTGTCCTGATCGTCTGCAAAGACTCTGGTTATGTTCTGGACGATGTACTAATAACAACGATGCACTAATAATAGCCCGTGCGATGTTCATTGATGATAGCAACAAATACTAACTGATCATTCAGCTCAGTGTAAATCTGCCATACATCACTATATGACAAAACTATATAGATTCTATTAAGAGTAAAATGTTGACACTTTTGCGTGTTACAGTTTTTGCAGTCAGCCTCAGTTTGGAGTTTATTAGTCAATATGACGTTTTTGTTTATGTTTGGCATACTATTTTAATTGTTGTTGTTTATGTGATATGGTTAAAATGTTCATTCAGCACGTGAGATTGTGTCACACAAAATGTCTGATCGTTTATACTAATCGCGACGTGTTGTACTATCAGTAATTTGTTGGGAAATGTTGTTTTAAAACACTGCTGCCAGTTATACAGTATACTATGCTTACTTACACAAGTGTTCTGTCTATGCAACGTCGTTCTGTACCAGTGTAGAGGTATAGAACACATCACATGTGCATCGTTGTCACACGTCACATGCAGGAGTCATTAGCATATCACATGTCACATGCAGCAGTCATTAGCATGTCACATGCAGCAGTCATTAGCATATCACATGTCACATGCAGCAGTCATTAGCATGTCACATGCAGCAGTCATTAGCATATCACATATCACATGTCACAAGCTGTCATTAGCATATCACATGTCACATGCAGCAGTCATTATCATATCACATGTCACACACAGTCATTAGCATATCACATGTCACACACAGTCATTAGCATATCACATGTCACACGCAGCAGTCATTAGCATATCACATGTCACACGCAGCAGTCATTAGCATGTCACATTCAGTCATTAGCATATCACATGCAGCAGTCATTAGCATGTCACATATCACATGCAGCTGTCATTAGTACATCACATGTCACATGCAGCAGTCATTAGCACATCACATCTTGTTCATTAAAGTGTTGAGATTAGCTAGGAAATGTATATGATGCAAATTGACAGCTGCTACTTGGTGTGGTGTGATTATTTAGTTTCCTACTGCTAATTATTGCCGACTTGAATTACTTGTATCGTTAATTGTTTGTGTTGAAAAGTTAGCACTAGAAGGTCACTGCAAGGTCGTATGTTTGAAGGTCACTGCAAGGTCGTATGTTTCATTGTGCACACATTTAAACTGCTCAGCTTATAGTGGTCTTGTGTTGAATCTGTTGCGTAGAAAACTAAGATGTATTAATAAAGATTTATCATCTTCACACACTAACTATTGTTTACTGACATGAAATGCACCGGTGTCAAACTGTGCAACACATCACATGACTCGTAACATGACTCGTTTAACCAACCTCTGTGCTGGACTACACGTAGCTGCATCAATCACTGATTAAAGCAGCTAAATCAGATTGAAATTAAGTGATTGAATTCATTGAAAATTAAGCGATTGGATTAAATGATTGAATGATTTATGGTCGGAGGCTACACACAAATTGTTGCTCGTAATACCGAGCAAGCATAAAATATAAGAGAAAAACGTTACAACAATATTGGGTAATGCTTAATTATTTCACAGTTTAGATTTGTGAAAGGCATATCTACTGACGATTCACATAGAAAACTCTGGTCGAAGCTGAACACAATATATACAGTATATAAACCTGATGCTTTGACAAGGAACAAATTGTACAATGACAGTATACTCTACGCATGATTCTGCAACAAGGAACACAAATGTACAAATTGTTAACAAGGCAACAGAGAAATGAAATATTATTGATATCATATCAAGCTGAAAATAATTGCAGACGAATATATATATATTATGTGCAAGCTACTTTCAACAAAGAAATCGATGTGTTTTTAAAGCCTAAACACTTTAGTGAAAAGTACAATAATCTTATTTAGAGTTTCAATTATTATGCTTTATGCTATAGTAGTCAATACGAAGGATTCCTATTCGTTAATTAGTAAGAAGTGATCTTTTTAAAGCAATCAAAAATCAATCTCTCAAAATCTAACAGATGTTGTACTAGCTCAAAAGTGCTATGTGTATAATACACCCATAAGACGATCAATTCCTAATTCGTTTGTAATCTTACAACTGCTTTTCTACGTATTTACTTGAAAATATTTGAAGAACACGACAAACGATCTCTGTATAATATCTTTTCATACATTTTGTGCACAATCACCACAGAGCGGTCTGTAATTCAGCCTTACTGTGAACACACACACAATTTCACACATAGTTTAACCACCTCTGATTCTAGGTCGGTTGTTTTCCTATCTTATCTTTCATCCAATGCAGTCGGAGCTTCGAAAGACAAGTACAGTCAAACCCGCTTAATATCACATCCTTGGGACTGTCAAAAACCAGTGACATTAAGCGGAGTTGATATTAAC
>JAQFYQ010000200.1:0-19838 GCA_034694885.1 Buchholzia appendiculata | reverse complement strand
GGAAAGCGGAGAACCGTGAGTTGTGGAGAAAATGGATGCCAAGGACCTGCCTTAGGGCAGAGCACTAATGATGATGACATTCAATAAGACAAAGATTTACACAGGCATGGAGTCAAGTATTTGACATCTTCTATATTGAAGGCAGCCAGGTGTTCATTTTAAATCACGACCCTCAGCCTTATGTAGTGCAAGGTTAACCTAACTAAGACCAGTGTGCTCTATAAACACATCATTTTACTACCTGGCCTATTACAGCAACTACCAACTGTTACTGCTTGATAACAGGGATGGAAGATAATACGTTACATAATCACAAGCTAGAAATTAAATCCGCAATAAAATACTACAATTAAAATAAAAAACAGAACAGATAATTTTTGTACATTAATTCCTTAGATGAATAATTTGTACTAACTCAGTGTTGTCTCTCTTTCCACCACCCAAGGAAGGAACAAAGGAATCTCGCTGGCTTAAGCTGGAACCACCTTGAGGCTTGCGAGCTGGCGGGTTGCTAATAGCAACCGATATCGTGTGATCCGCAAGCTGAGTCCCATCCATCTTTAGAACTGCATGACTAGCAGCTTCCTAAAGAAATCAGTAACATAGTATCTTGAAAGGAAGGTCCAATTGAGAAATTCATGTGGCAATAAATAATTACCACTGGGTAATAGTGAAAATACCGAGCTGCGGTACGAAATTTTCCAGTTGTGCATCAATTAAATACGCCCTAATGAGTGAACATTATAATCGCACGTAATGAATAAATTCCTTGTAGAAAGTATATTACAACCAATAAGCTTTATTTTAAAGATGGTAAATGTAATTGCTAACTAATAATGAACTAATTCAGTAAAAAGTGTAAAAAGTGGGTGCATGGGAAATGCAGTGGATTAAAAGGAAAACTTCTATCGGTGAATACAGGGTTTGTGTGCAAGTTTGCATGGGAGCTTATGAACAGGAGTACCAGCGATGTCAATGGTGGAAGAGGACAAGCAACTCAAATCTGCCAATATTGTAATAGATGGGAAACAAGTTGAATAGGTAGACAAATTCAAGTATTTAGGGTCGGTGATGACTCAAGATGGTACATATATGGCAGCAGTCAAAGAAGGAATAGGAATGGCAAAGGATGCATTTAATAAGAGGAAATAACTTATATTCAGAACTTATGAACTTAAGAACTTATGTTGAAAGAACTTATATTAGTTACAGTAGAGGACTGAAAAAGAGGTTGGTCAAATGTTTAATTTGGCCAATAGCCTTGTATGGCTGTGAGACACGAACCTTGCGAAGGTCAGAGAAGGATAAGTTAGAAGCATTTGAGATGTGGTTATGGCGAAGAGTGGAAAGGGTAAGTTGGCAAGACAAGAAATCTCATGAACAAGTGTTACATGCTGTGGGAGAAGAAAGTAGTACTGTATGGTGCAAACAGTCGTAAAGAGAAAGAAAAACTGGATTGGACATGTGTTGAGGGGTGAGAAATTGATGAAAGATGTGATAGAAGGCAGAATTGATAGAAGGCAGAATTGAGGGAAGAAGAGGACCAGGACGACCGAGACAGAGTATGCTTCATGAACTGATGGAGGAGGGATCATATGAGCAAATGAAAAGGAAAACAGAGGATCTGGAGGAAATGGGTACCAAGGACCTGCCTTCCGGCAGAGCACTAATGATGAAGATGATGAACTAACTATTCATTGCCTGACAATAAAAGATTTGCGTCCAGCTGAGAACATTAAAAAGAACGTCGAGACCCATTTATATACGGTTGTATATCGTTTGTAACGCGTTCTTCGCATGCACCTCGAAATGTCGGTCATGGGACGCACGGCGCATGTAAAAGTAATGCTACATACAGATATACGAAAAGTATGAAATACAGGTGAGTTTTAAGTTGTAGTAAATTGTTAGCATAGAGAAGTGGAAAAGGAATAATAAGTATCGCAGAAAGCGTGTGATCAATGGAGAAAGCAGCACATTCCCAGACTGCGAGTTTTAATTTGTACAATTATTATTATCATTGCTAACTAGTATGATGTCATGGCACGCAAATTTGGATCCTATTAACAACATACTTTTATCAACATACAGCAAATTAATATGTACAATGCAACCACCTCATAATTAGGAAGCAAGTGCTTATATTTATGGGTTCATATATTCACTATAAAGAATTGTGTGCGATCGGAAAAGGAGCAATTGAAGCTCAGAGCTGGCGATGCACATGATCGTGATCAAGTGGAGAGAAAAAATACCAATTGTTGGAGACGTCTAATAATTCGTGACAAGAATAAACTGCCGTAAAATGTTGATGATGATGAAAGCTCAAGAAAGAAATAACAGCAACAATACAAAATTATAAATCCAAAAATCGCAGTAAATATTTTTAACAACGTCAATTTAAACCTACATGCAAGTCCGTCACTGATTAAAATTTAACATTTGATTCAGAGCAAGCAATGTGTGAGCTTACTTCACTTTCGAACTCGACGTACGCAAGACCCTTCGATGCTCCGTTCCTGTACGTTACAATCCTGACATCCTTCAACTTCCCGTGCTGTTAACAGAATATACAGTAGTATATAGATAGAATACATGTTGATAGAATATACAGGTATTAAATAGGAGTCAGCTAAAGAGCACAATATCACTCATTACAATATCACTTGTCTGTCTATACAACTCTATGCATGGCATACCCAGTACACGTACGCAAAAGGAACATTCACAGCTGTTGCATAATTAATAAGAGGATATGGGATGAATTAATTAATTTCATAGTTTTTAAAAACAAATGAATGATGTAAACTGGAACGTCATATCTCAAAAAGCTTTAAATAATTTCCTATAGCGACTTATTAAAACCACTATTCATCATCATCGTTATCATTAGTGCTCAGCCACAAGACAGGTCCCTGGTATCCATTTCCTCCACAACTCCCAGTCCTCCGCTTTTCCATTCATTTCCTCATATGATCCCTCCTTGCCCTCCACCAGTTCATGAAGTATACTCTGCCTCAGTCTTTCTGGTCCTCTCCCCTCTCAATTCTGCCTTCTATCACACCTTTCATCAATCCCTCGTCTCTCAACACATGTCCAATCCAGTTTTTCTTTACGTCTTTACAACAGTCTTTACGACTGTTTTCACCATACTTTTTTCTTCTCCCACATCATGTCGCACTTGTTCATTAGTTTTCCTGTCTTGCCAACTTACTATTTCCAATCTTCTCCATAACCACATCACAAATGCTATCAAGTTATCCTTAGAACTCTGGCTTTCGCAAAAGCAAAACCACTGTTAGCCAACCTTATATCTGACCAATGTCATGCAGCTTGTTACAGATTATTCTTCAACAGTGGAATCTATGTTCCTTAGTAGCTGCTTGAAAATAAGACAACAGTGATGACAAAAAACATCGGTTCAGTAAAGATACAGTATAAACGAACATCACTTCAGTGAGAGCTAAGGCTTCCACGGAAAATATCCTAATTTCAGTTAAGGGACTTATCGTTACTGGAAACATCTAAACTAATCAAAATAGAAAAGTCTAGAAGAACAGTTACTTACTGGAGCAAAGCATTGTTCCAGTTCTTCCTTAGTGGTTGAGATCGACAGACCACTTACGAACAACTTGTTCTTCTCTAAACCAGTGTTGAACTACAACAGGGAAAACACACAACTCTGGTAGACAGAGATAAGCAAACTTTGTCAACAAATGTAACATAAAGTATAGGACAAAAAAATTGCATAATTATTAACAAGATTGGGAACAGCTACTACGATTGATTAAATCTTCCTTTTACCATAATGTTTCTTACCATATTTATGAGTAAATTAAAGAGTTCATACACTATAGAGTGCACATTTGATAAAGTAAATAGTTAAGATGCTAAACCTTGAGTTTATTAGAGGAGCTGGAGCCGTGTGTTGAAGTGTCGCACTCGGACACAAACATAGGTCGACCGTCCAACGGCTCTCGGTCCAACTTGAGCGCCTTGGCAACTGCAAACTACAACAAAAATATCGTGTAAATTCTACACTGCACGCCGGTACATGCTACAAACGAAACACATTGAAAAATTGTAACCTACAATTTCTCTAAGCCTTATATCCAAGCAGAAAAGTCTTACATTATAATAATAAACATGTAGATTCAATTTTTAATAACAGTTTCACTGAAATTTGATGCCTCTTTATGAATCAAATTGATATTCAGCTGTTCTTGCTATATGAATACGTCTCCTTCTGACCGGTCTCTCTTTTAACTAACATTCGATTGATAAGTCCGAGTTCACACATCCATTATCAATCTAGGTGCCCTTGGATTTGTAGCAATCATGCAAGGACCTGAGAGTTCAGAAATTGTATGCAGCATGTAACATACGCAATTTGTATGCCGGAAAATGAACTTGAATTTTCATCTACTAATCAAATTTACATTAATACCAACACCCTTCCTAGTGTCCCCACCACATAAAAGGAGAGCAACTTGAATAAACAGACAATAAATTGGTTCATCAAGGGTGAACCATGCCAAGTCAGATATATCACAGCACCGCATTTGAGGCTCAATTGCCTTCTTGGCATAAGCTTGGCATAAATTTCTTGTGATGTTATGTTGAAGAAGACATCTACTGTAACCTAGCTGCAAGCATGAATCAATGCGCCAACTCCAGTACTCGGGTTTATTCAGAACTCTACAGACAATATCAGATCATTAGCTGTCTATCAACACTAGGGTCTTGCCTTGATCAAACAGCATGCTGAATATATACAATAACTATACTCAAGTAGAGATAACAAAGTGAGCTACTAGTCAAGGAAATACCTCATCTATAAACTGGACGTAAGCAAAACCTTTAGATTTGCCTTTGTAATTCTTTACGAGACGAATTTCAACGACCTCCCCAATCTGCGACAGAAAAATACAACAGTATAAAAACAAATATGCTTCAACAGAGCAATTTCTAATCCTTTCAAGGAGACTAAATACTCCCAACATCGTCGATTCATATCAATATAGCAATACTGGTTCTTTATATACAAATATAATCAAATTAACTCATTCATTGTCACGAAACACGTATTTAATTTTAACCAAGGCATATCATCTAATTCACTTCTGATTTGAAATATCCAAGCACTTAATTGCGTTCTGTTAACTTGACAAGAATTGCAGGCAATAATGCATTATAAATAACCACCTCCGTGGTGGGGAACCCATTGAGCATACCACCACTGCACAGATCAGCCAAGTGCATGTCGTAGGAGGTGACTAATAATGATAGTAGTCTGATCAGAGCTGTAGCACGAGTGTAGACCACTAACATCTGCTCTTTGCTTTTTTCCATGTGCTTGCAGCCGCTATCAAATCAAACATCAGTATAATTTTCTCTGAGGAACGGAAATCGCCTCATTTCCGGTATGGGTACGCGTCAGCAAAGGACGAGTAACCATGAAAAAATCCAGCCACAACGAGCCCTCGGGAGCATTAGTAAAATACTATGCCTGTGCTCAACACAGACATCTTGTGAATATGATGATGATGATAATGCTCTGTCCGATGACAGATTCTGGCGATGGTTATTTGTCTTACGTATTACTACGCACGACTTAACCACCGATCCACTAGGCTAGATGAGCACGGATGGGTGGCCAAAGGTTCTTCCCGTATAGCAGGCAAGAATAGCCTGCTATTCATGCGAATAGCACGCTATAAAATGGGTGATGATGATGACTGTCAGATATGTACAGAGCTATCAGCACAATCCTAGTCTTTGAGTAGGCATGCTTTCATCATCCGCAATATATAACGTTAGTTTTCCTTGTAGCAACACATCTCAAACAATGAACATATTCTCTCTCCAAAAGCCACGATCACATGCATCCTCAGCACTCACGTCTCAATTTCTACATATCCCATCATACACACTCCATCCAAGTCTGCCTTGTACACCTGCCTTACAAGGAAACAAAGCCTAATACTTTATGAATGTACTTTACATTAAATCATATAAGACCAGTCACGGTGTGATACCTGTTCGAATGCCTCCCTCACTCTCTGCTCTGTCACGTTGAAGTCAAGATTACTGAGAAAGATTGTACATGCGTCTCGCTTTGCATCCGAGACTGGCTTGCCATGAAGGGACTCTAGCACTCCTTCCTCACTCATAGCTACAGTCATACAACAACACGACTTAATAATGAGAGTCATGCAACGTGACTTAAATCATCACAGTCATACAACAATGACTTAATCCTGACAGTCATACAACAACATAACTTAATCATGACAGTCATACAACAATGACTTAATCATGACAGTCATATAACAATGACTTAATCATGAGAGTCATATAACAATGACTTAATCATGACAGTCAAACAACAATGACTTAATCAATACAGTCAAACAATAATTTTATACTTCACCAATACAGCTCAAGTCATACAACCATTTCATACATAATGGTCACAGTAAAAACAATCCCATTGCTCGTCTTGTCATAACAATGATACATAATACCTTAAATAAATAAATCTATAATGGTCAATATAAAATCGATTACTCTAAATAATAATCACAATGCACAATTTAATTCAATGCATGGTCAATTATAACAATACACTGCAGACTTAATTTAAATACCAGCACAAGACAAATGCCACAGATTTATAGTTAAACCATCAATACTAAGACGCTATATTAATAAATAAGTCGGCAGGAAGGAAAACCTAGAATAAATGAACAGAGTTGGAACCTTTAAGTCTCTTTGCCGGCGAGGAAAGGTCGTTGTCGGAGGTCGTTGTAGAAGGAGGCTTAGGTTTAAATCCGGGAGGGGGTGCAGGCAACTTAAAGCCGTCTTCCATTACCGCAGATGTGGACGGAGCATCGGGTGTTGAAGCATCATCATCGAGCTGATTGTAACATATCATTATCAACTCCATATTATCACTTTCATCACTATCTTATCATTTTCATCAACATTTTTATCTGCATCATCACTATTTTATCATCACAATTTTATTATTAACATCATCATATTATCATTTTCATCACCATTTTCACAGCTCACATCCTGAACTTAGTGAACTTTAATCTGGCAGCCTCACAACACATCATAATTAAATTAAAAGTATATCTTTGCAAATTTAGATATCTTTGCAAGTGATATCATTATACATTACACAATCACATGTAGATTAATTTGTCCATATTCCACTAAATTAATAGTAAGATTTCCGATTTTAGCCAATAGCAACGCAAAAGAAAATAAATCTTGAACGCACACAACACTCCCCTGGGAAAATATTACAGCCTCTAAAAGCAACAAAATAGTTAAATGTATAATATTATTTTCTAAAGGAACAAATAAACTGTTACAAATCTATTTATCTTACTTACTTACAGCTGCAAAAACTGCCTCCAAAAAATTATAAATATCAGAAAGCATATGCTATGCAGAGCCTAATCACAATGAGAATGATTTAGAACAATTTTCTTCTAATAATGGAGTGAAACATTGCAGTAACATCCAGCCTAATTTAACTAAATTACCCTTTGTGCTAATTGTGGATAATGCCAGACTTGACCATAAATGACGACGATGATTACTTCTGGTATAAAACTTAATTGAACTCACAAATACAAAAGATTATGTCCAACAATAGCCTTGTCAACATCTTGAAACATGATGTAATTTGATTTATACATCTAACGTCTTCGAGAAAAAAAAAAACAGTATTTGTGAAAGTTTATAATATAACACTATTTAGTATTTACTAAACTCAAACCAGCATCGGAAAATATATCACAATTGAAATGAAAGCTCTCTCAGCCTGCATCAAGCAAAACTAACTTCTAACAGCAAAGTTGCACAAAATTGCTACAGGCTGTGCTCAATGAATGCACCGACAACGCAGTAAAACAACGAGCAGAATTACCTTTCGCTTCTGCTGCTGTCCGCGCACAAAGACAACCGGAGCTTGCTTCGCTGAAGTGCTCGCATTCTGTGACACGGACGCACCTTGTCGGACATTACCCGCATTCTGCCCTCCCCGTCCTATAACCTTCTGAGAGACTGGAATGGGACCCACGTCCATCTTCTTATTGGCTGGCTGTCGAGATGATGATGTTTGATAAGGACGTACGCCTGGCTGGCCGGGTGACTGAGTGGGAGCTGATTTCTTAGGGGATCTTTTGTCACCTTTGCCAGACTTCTTAGAACCAGTGTCTTTCTCAGCTTCCTGGAACAATAACACAAACTTTAAAGCATGAATAAATTATGAAATTGGGGAGAAAGGAATCCCGCTTAAGCTTTTTAGTGCAGAGGAATAACAGGATTTATTATTGCATCGAATGGGGCCGAAATGAATCAGCAGCTATATCTCCTATTGCTAATACCATTAAAAATGCTGCTGAATTAGTTATTCATGTGCAAGTCCACCATCTTGATAGCTCAAAGCGTCACCCAAGGTTGTAAGAGTCAGGTCTCTTATAAGCATGTTAGTTTCTTTACTGATAATCATGATGACAATAACATTAGAACAATAATCATTATTAATTACTGCATAGTTACCAAATTAAATGTTTAAATGATAATAACCTCAACGTAACTCATTAATAAATAATCAGGTTAAAAATTAATCAACTCAAGCATAATGATGATGATGATGATAGTGCTCTGTCCGAAGACAGGTCCTTGCGATGGTCATTTGTCTTACGTATTACTACGCATGACTTAACCAACGACCGACTAGGCCGTTGGGCACGGGTGGGCGGCCAAGGGTCCTTCCCATACAGGCAATGGAGTGTTAACAATTTGCCAAGGTTTGCTACCGAACACAATCAGTCGTTGTAGGGAGGCGAACCCTCTACCTCTTCGCTGCGAGGCGTGGATGCTAACGACTGACCTATTCGGTCACTCCACTCGGTCAAGCATAATACAGCATATTTAAATAAAATCATTGCAGCAATGATGTCACAATACGACCAAACTGACAATGACTCGTGTGAGTGCGAAGAATATCAAACCATGTCGTACATACGTAGCACTGCATACAGCTCACAGTGCTGCTGTAGAATGCCTGACTTCATATGGCTCATAACGCGTACAAAAACAACAACAACAGTTCAGAAAATCATCGAGCTGTCGATACCTTGGCTCTTCGCTCTTCCACACGCTTCAGCTGAGCCTCACAGCGAGTAACGGCCTCCTTGTAGTGCTCTAAATCACCTGCACAACACAGCACACAGTTCAGAAGAAATATTTACTTTCTGGCATCAAAATATGTACACAGTTTGACTCGTAACTAATTAAATTTCTGGCACATTAATTTATAACACTGAATATTATACTTCACTGTGGTTTGCATAATACATTATTCATAAGATTTAATAGCAGCAGCCCTAATCACAGTAGTCATTTCAGCTACGACCTAATCTACAAGTTCATCTTCAATTCAATAAATATTGATTAACAAATCAATATTTAACGACGGCATAAACAGTGCGCATTTCGAACTTCATAGCTGTAATGCTTCTGGTCAGCATAACATTCTGGTCAACACGGCCGTTTACAAAGAACTACACGATCAACAGTTTAGCCGACTTGCAAAACACTCTACAGCACTATCTAGTATCTAGAAAATGTAACTGCATCACAGAGACAATATCATTGTTCGTCATTACCAAATATAGATTAATGTTTACAAAACAACTAAGAAAATAAACGTAAACTAGAGAATATGATCATTTTCGGAATATTTCAATGTATCGCCTCAAGTGATTCGTCAAATTTGATAGACCGTGTAAGCTGATTGGTTCCTTGCTCGAAGTCACTCTTTCCATCGGCTTGTAAGGAGATTCTCCTGCCAAGCAAGTAAACATTATTAAAAACGCTTCTTTCTGTGAAATTTCATTGTTTCACGGCAGCTGATTGGCCAATGTGTTAAAACGCTGAAAATGATTGGTTCATATTCGCTAATTAAACCTCCCACCTATTTTTTGATAAACATGAATTTCTTCGTACCATCTTTTTCTTTAATAACGAATTAGGCTATTGGAGAGATAGTGAAAATAGGAATGCCTTTATGTCATTCACATATGCAAATACATTTTGTCACTCAAATATGCATGCAAATACATCCTTTCATGTCATTCAAAAAGCCAAATGCATCCTTTATGCCATTCAAATAAGCAAATACATCCTTTTAGGTCATTCAGATAAGCAAATACATCCTTTTAGGTCATTCCAATAAGCAAATACAACCTTTTTTGCCATTCAAACAAGCAAATACTGTTCATAACATTATCAATGTACGTGCCTTCTTCCCGTTCGAAGGAGATGAAAGCCTGGAAGACTGATTCCGGCCAATCACTTGTCGAGTTGACAGCTTTAAGAAACAACTTGCGGCAGTGCTTCACATCACCAAAACTTCTACAACATCCAACAACAACAACAACAATGTTCACACACAACAGTTAACAGACCACATTCACAGATATACACATATACAAAGCAGATTCACAAACAGAAGATCAGATAAAAATAGTTTTAATAAACAAAATCGTATAAAAATAGTTTTAAAACTCAACACACATTAGTGACAACAAAGAATTACGTCTTATTTCGACTGGTAAATGACAGAAAACAACGCATGCATAAAATAAGAAATCAAGTTTTGCAGAAATGTAGTAGGAATGTAGTTTTTGGACCTTTCAAGTCTTGTGTATTCGAGCCACATGAGAGCCTTTGATCCAAAGCCTGCCTGCATGATCTGTGACCACAGTTCACGAGACTTGGTCATGTTCTTGCAATACTTAGCCTGCATATTATAACAATCAACATGTTGTATACATTAATACAAAACAAGTACATGTAAAGTAATTCACAAATTGTTTAAATTTACAAAAGAAGATACTGAAAAAAGCTATGCTGCATGTAAAATACATTGCTCTGAACTGATGTTCAAAATGCAAATATATTTCCTCACAACTCAATGGACAAATATATATTACACAGACAGCATCAAAAGTCAACACTATAAACAGCAATGCACATCTATCTTTCGTACTACGTATCATCGAACTTATGACAATGACAAGAAGTTCCATATTGATGATGATGATGATTTCACTGATGCATTTTTAATTCCATAAAGAAGTAAACAACGCGAATAGTACCATCGAACATAATCTTTAAAACCTGCCGTTAAAATTTACAAAGATCAAAGTTGCTAACATCATGCATATCACAAACACAAATCGATTATAATAGACAATGAAGGACAAAGAAAAGCAGAATAAGATATAAGAAACACAACACAACACATACTTCAAGAAACGCCCAGTACTGACTGAGAGTGCATTCTGTGTCGCCGTCGGCACCAAACACTACAAGAGATAGGTAAAGCAACAATCACTAAATGTTGAGCTCAACAACTGTAAAGTTCAAAAAGAACAATTCTCAGAAAATACTGCATAAAACAATCCTTGCAAGTTTAAAAGAATCATCAAAACAGTATCAAACACTTCATCTTTATTGGTAATAAACATCACTAAGCACTGCACTATTAAATACATCATAAACACAGTATCAACCATTATTTCAATACTGTACTCGTATGAAATACTAGAAAATATACAAATCACAACAAATTTACAAAATAAATAATGTTTAAAACAGCAGAAGCACTCAAATATTTTACAGGCCTAAAGCTTGGTATACAAGATTTGGACAGAAGACAGAAAAAAGTCTGAAAAGTTAAGCAAGCATTCACAAATAATATTTTACAATATCATAGAAATGGTTTAACTTGGCCAACATCAGTGGTTAACATCTATTAAATGAACCATAAACTATCACTAAATGTCACACAATGAGTCCACAATTGTGTTTCATCAATACCAATTAAACGTTAGCTCTTTTCACAGATCAACATTTTTCCACAAAAAGATCTTATATTAGTAAAAAAAAAAACATTATAATCATACTTCTAAAAACAAAACATCTGAACGCAAATGCCACTAATGCATATACCAAAATAGGATATTCATTATTGTAGTATTATATAATATATATTAGACTCATATGGATATAAATACCACAGGCGAAGGCAGTACAGAAAATGCAGATTAATTGGATGACAGCCCTTCAATAACAGTAACAGAAATATTAAAATCTACATAGAACTTAGAGATAACTCCTAGATAGAGCTAGAACTTACGCTCTAACAGTTGATTAATAGCACGGTCAAAGTTATGTCTCAGTTCCTTCAGTTCAGCTGAATGCTCTGAAATAAACACAGATTACACCAAATGTACAATCATTTGTTACATACAGTATAAAATAGTGCTTGCACAACTTGGGTAAGTGGGTAGCGCTTAGAACAGGTTCATCACAACTACATCAAGTAAATCATTACGAATGTAGTATACATGTGCATCGTTAAGTATATGGAAGAACATGGAGAGTCTAATTTCCCAGGTTAACACCATAGGCATTTCTCATGTTCGGCATAATTTCTTATTTTAATTTAGTGAAATATGTAGTGCTTATTAAGATAGCCCTGTGTCCCAATTGCATGGATACAAACAGCTACGGTTCATTAAAAAAATAAATCAAAATACTACGAACCTTTAGTCCAGTCGACTCTACGTCTAAGATAATCAAGATATGTGGTCCAGAGTTGCAGGAATTCAGCGCCCTGAGTAAATCCAGCCAACAGTGCCTGACTGAGAACCTCTGAATCAGCCACGAAATAAGGACTCAATCAATCAATCAATTTGATAAGTAGTTCAATACGTCAATAATTTTGCACGCTGCACAGATGTCTACGACAATTCAACTAATCAACAACATCGTCAATTGGATGACTTATGAAACAATTGCATTTTAAGTTCGCTAAAAATACTGTACAACTAAAATAGCGACGCCACAAGCTGCAGGAACCAAGTTCAAGGTTGGCTATACTTCTGCAAGAAAACATTTTAGTAACATCCAAATAACAGAAACCAGCTATGGTAATTACATCTAACCGTTCCTTAAAAAAAAAAACTGACGTCAAATGTTTATGACGTAAATGCTCATGACGTAAATGTTCATGACGTAAATGCTCATGACGTAAATCTTCATGACATAAATCTTCATGACGTAAATCTTCATGACGTAAATCTTATGACGTAAATCTTCATCACATAAATCTTCACGATTGTGAATACGACGAGTAATACTAGTGAACAATGCTAGTGTGGCCAATAACTAATGATGACGATATTTATTAAACTAAAAATAAGCAAGTCAGAATAATTTCCTGGAATTTGTAAAATATTTTCAACCTTTGATACGATCGTGTGGTTCATTGAACTGTTCGAGGCAATGCAGGTAGTGTACCCACAATGCAACGCTCCAGGGACAATTTCTCACAGCCCTCTCCGTCACACTCAACACAATGCTGGCAACCTTCAGCTCAGCTTCCTGTTGTAACATAGACAAACAAAATACTTATATACAAAAAAGAAAAAAATCTACTCTTCTACATTTAAAGCAGTACTTGAATTTATTTTTATCTGACTGAAAACTCTACTTGATGAATCACAAGTGATCATCATCATCATCATCATCATCATCATCATCATCATCATCATCATCATCATCATCGCTCTCATAGGCACCCTCATCATCATCGCCCTCATCGGAGTCTGTGCTGACCCCGATGGCTCATTAGGGCAGGTTCGTCTGATTGATTAGACTAACCCCGCCACCAAAAAAGAAGGAAAGAACAGAGGGCATCAGTCTACACTCGTGCTACAGCTCTGATCAGACAAATCACAATAAGTCGCCTTCCACCACAGGCGACGTCAGCGAAGTCCTTGGCCTTAATGATAATGATACCTTATAAAATAATGCATTTCCTTGTCAAGGCATTTTCAAGTATGCCTTGATCCTGCTTTGGCCTGGAAAAAATGTTTTGAATTCATCACTGCGGGAGGCACATAATCGTGATTTATAGAAAAAAAATCCATTATTGAAAATGCCTAACCATGATGCCTTACTGTTGTGATGATGTTGATCATGAATACACTTGATAAACATGCGCTTGATCAGTTGTACCCACCAGGTATAGAATGTATCGAGTCCACAACTCCGGGTCAAGACAATTATCCTTGACGGCCCGCTCAAAGATCGACTGAATGCGTGACGGATCGATGCGACTGATCTCGTAGTCTATGTACGGCTTGTACACATCCACGTTCGGTGGCTGAGACTTAATCTACAACGATCAACAAAGATTACAACAATGGATGTCAGTCGTTATTGCTATCGCTATCAATACATGTAAAATAAAATACTGCTACATATTGCGATCACTTATATTCATTCAAAGTCATGTTAAAGGTAATTCAATCCACACCATTATTTTGGTTATTGTATATGTCAAAACAACAAAGCCAATCATTATCCTAACTCCAGATATAGCAATCAAGTAGCCTACACAAATGTATACCAAGATGATGATGATCATGATGACACCTAAATAACGGCGCCGGTCACAAGCACATATTTCAAAGTATGTTGAATTATAGGCATAGATATTGCGCAGTAACTATATAGAAATGGTTAGATTAAAATAAAAATATATAAAAAAATATTATACAGTCCGAGTTGTTAAATAGGACACAAGTTTTTAGCCAGTTCTAACTTGTTTATAAAGAGTATTGCAAATCACACATGTGCAGAAGACCAAATACAGGGTCAAAGTAGAGCCCAAGTATGTGTCATGTTATGTACAATTGTAACTGTATGTGTAATGGTATTGGAATAAGTAATGGACAGGAAGTTATCACATATCAAGCGATCGCACTTTACGGCTAAGACAACATTTTGCAGGTATCATTATTTCAACCATTTTGTGGTCTTGCCACAGACTGAGTAGAATTCACAAAAAACAGCGGGATCCACAAATTAAAGTAGAATTCATAAGCCACAGCGGCTTCCAGAGACTTAAAGTAGAATTCACAAACCACAGCAACTTCCAGAGAAAGACTTAAAGTAGAATTCACAAACCACAGCAACTTCCAGAGACGCAAAGTAGAATTGACAAATCACAGCGGCTTCCAGAGACGTAAAGTAAAATTGACAAACCACAGCGGCTTCCAGACTTAAAGTAGAATTGTGACAAACCACATCGACTTCCAGAGACGTAAAATAGAATTCACAAACCACAGCGGCTTCCAGAGGGCGCAGCGGGTCAAGAGCTGCAAGAGCATTGGCGTACTTCTTCTTCATCTGTTCGTCCACCTCTCCGTCTATAAAGCTCTCATATTCATTGTACGTCTTTTCCATGTCTGACAGAAATTGTATGCACACATTTCACTGCAAAGTAAATTAATTCTGCATGCACTAACTTTCTACGAAACAATGTGAAAAAAGCATTCACATAACTAACTACAAATTCGTAGTTTGTACTAACTTTGTTTAGATTTTCGACTAAACCACACGCAATTAAGTAACAAATGCAGACCGAAAGAAACAGCACATTTCAGAAATTATTCTGTAATTACAAATACAGAAGTCATGGACAAAATTGTCATCTGATATCTGAATTGTATGCAACAGCCTATTTCATGTTTTCTCATTGAACAATCTAGATGCAGACCTTGAACACACAGTGAGATAGATAAATATAATCACATATAGCTCAACGCTCGATGGACATGAATATTCATCTATCATAACCAGAAATCATTAGTCAGTTGTATTCAAAATAATCTACCTGAAAAAGTATGGATCACACATGGACACAAATCATCATTAAACAACACTAAGCTATACCCTCTATGTTATACAATACTCTGTCTAACCGAGGAGTGGGATGGAAAGCTGTCGCTTGAAGAGTGCACTGATGCGTGACGTCTGCAGTTCGATCTGCTTCACTGCATCGGCAGTTGCCACGGAGCCTGGAGCGGGCTGCAGCGTCGTCAAGATGGCCATTTCAAACTCCCGGTATGCCTCCCAGATGCTAGAACCCTGGGAGACGTGCAGGCCGACGGAAGAGATGGCTTTCTCGGCAGTCTGCCGCACAACATCCGTGCCCCCGGGTTCACTCATGCCGTGCATTGAATAGTAGAACACCTCCAACCAGATCTGAACGGCTACAACACAGAAAGAATAAACATAGAAAAACAAGATTCAATCTGTTCTATAAAACTCGGCGGCCTATACAGCATACTTCTCACAACTAAGCGAATGTTCTCCCAAAATTAACTACTTCATGTTTTTCTCTGATGATGATGATGATGATGATGATAGTGCTCTGTCTGAAGACAGGTCCTGGCGATGGTTATCTGTCTTACTTATTACTACGCATGACATTTACCACTGATCCACTAGGCCAGATGAGCACAGGTGGACGGTGAAAAGGTCCTTCCCGTCCTGCAGTACGCTCCATAATAATCAAAAAGATATGTTATAAACAAATCTTCAAGGGGCTCAAGAGAGTCTATGAATCTCGCAACAAAGATGCTGACTCAGAGGATGGGGAGGAGGCGGATGAAGGGGAGGGCTGAAGTAGAGGATGAAGACGACGTCATTGACAATTAAATTAATCAGTACATAACCAAACTAGAGATACTTTTGTCCAATACTTTTTGACTTGATGTTCTCCATACACCGAATACTTGTCACAATTTAATAATTTAAAAAAAATCAATAACCCATAAAACAAATTTATAACCAACTACACCCCTCCCCCCCCCACCTCATCCTGATAACAAAATCATCTCCTCTCTATCCCCAGGCACCCTAGCCTAGAATTCTCAACAATTCTACACAATTTTCAAATTTAATTATGACAAACTAACAAAACATTATAAAAACGTCCAAGAACTAACCACCCACTGATTCATCCATCTAAACCACATTCCGAAATCTCCATCAAACATTCTCCCCACATATTTATGGCCGGATGCTCTTCACTAGCCATACTTTTTTAAAGTTTCAAGCAGCTCATAAACCGCCCATGCACCAAACCAGTACCCAACCCAACCCAGGTCTCTAATAAACATTTTAATAATCTTTCAACCTCTCTCCACCTCATAACATCATAACAACAATAAAAACATCATTAAACATCCAAGCCAACTCCCCCCCCCCCAACGATTCCCACACAAAGAATCCCATACACCTCTCTCACATTCTCCCAGATCACATTATAAGCTTGATGGTACTGTCCTTCTATGAAAAACCTCCCATCCCAAACAAGCTTGACAAGCATCATCAAGCAATCTCATACAAGGTACCTCTATATGCACTATCTTATTCAGAACTGATAAAATATGACTTGTCAGTCTGCTACAGTGATTGAAAATCAGTGATGTAGTCAAGGCACTTTTCTCAAGGCCAAGGCAATCTTTTTCAAGGCCAAGGCAAGGCAAGGTATTTGGAAAATTGGCCAAAGCAAGGCAGTAAAGTGTCTCAAGGCATGAAATCAAGGTCAAGGACTACTCAAATGATATAGTCAAGGGATTTTTTCAAGCCCAAGGCATTTTTTTAAAGGCAATTTTTTCCCAAGCCAAGGCAAGGCATGTGGAAAATTGGCCAAGGCAAGGCAAGGCAGTAAAGTGCCTCAAGGCAGCCTGGAGGCAAGGCATCAAGGCCAAGGGCTACATCACTGTTGAAAATTTAAAAGACAACTTTACAAGGTTCCAGCAGTTTACCAAACAATCAAGCAGAACCGATTATACGCGGTTCCGCTATTCATGTGGTTAAGCATTTATAAAATGTAATGCAATAATACAGAATCGACAAACAATCAAAAATATAAGCCTACATGCGTAGTCCTTCACGGAACGTTCAAACAGAGAAACGATGTAGTCCTTGTCCGCAGCATCTTGGTTAGCCGTCTCATCGCGAAGCCACTCCAGCCACAAATCTGCAAAACAAGACAAGTGAAGAATCATAGCTATACAAGTATACATGTGCATTGCACAATGTCTCAATACAGCATGAAATACTTAATGTATTTTTAATGAAGCCTGATTATACACTTACCGTAGTAATAAAGCAACTATATTATTTACAATTTCCTGAATAAAAAACAGAGCGAGATTATCTCAATGCATCGCATCACATCATGTTGTAAAACATTACTAGGATAAAGTGTGACTCAATTTTTTTACTGATAATACAATACGGTTACCAGACATTTCGCCGAAAAACACTTTCGCCGGAAACTCAGTTCGCACATTTAAAACACAGACGCTTTGCAACAGAGACATCCGGCAGAAACAGAAAAATTATACTGTACTCTTTATTTCGATACTGCAGTTTACTGAAAGACAGCTGATGCGGTTCTATACAGGAGTCTAACCCACCCCACTTTTAAACTTTGATTACATCACCTTCCCTGCAAGGTTTGTTACCTCTTGTTTGGCCACAGCTGCTACATAGTCTTACGCGATCACAGTTCTCACAGATCCTTGGAATATGATTGTCAACCGTGCTACCTTGATTTTATATGATACTGATAAACACGGGTGTGGAATCCATCTCAGTTTTCCGTTTTCTGCGAATCTTCTATGTTGCGAATCGTCTATGTTGCGAATCGTCTATGATGCGAATCGTTTCTGTTACGAATCATCTAGATATGTTGTGAATCGTCTTGTGAACTGGCTTTTCGGCGAACTGTCTTTCAACTAAAGTGTTTTCAGTGAAACGACCCGTTACCATACAACATAATACATTACAAGCAACGTAATCATACACAATCAATTCATAAATGATTTGCAATTAGTCAGAAACAATCCCGATCCTCACAGCGAATGTACAAATCATCTCATATCTCACAAATGATAAATTGCAAGGCTAAGCTATTCAAATAACAATAAAAAGACAAGATAAGCAAACAGTGATAAAGATTCCACTACCGTCAAGCCACTCTCAACTTGTAATTAAGAAACTTGTGTGACCCAAACAAAACTAACCTTCTGCCAGTGGAAACACTGAAGACATCTTCTCGCGTGCACTGCGCAATCGTGCTGGATATTTTCCACATTGTCGCAGGCACTTTATCAACTGTACGTGCGAGTTATAGGTATAAGGATCACTCTCGACCTACAATTTCGTCAAAAAATAGATAAGCAGACCTTTTATTGTGTTCCTGTTACAGGCAATACATAGTCATCATAGTTTCTGCTTGTGGACGTCAAAAAAGACCAATTTACAACCCTCCTGCACCAACAACTCAAGATCCTCTGCTAGACCCTCATGCTTGCGCTTTTAAATCACGAGCTCTAAGGCAATTTTAGAGGGTTTATCATGACTGTAGCTGATCAAATTGGAACCGATTCTATTGTAACATAAAACGAAGTCAGGATAGCTCTATGTTGCACTTGGGAACGATTTTCACGTGACATCCTATTAGCAAAAAACATAACAGTGCTAGAATATGTTAATATCCTTTAAAATTTAAGTCATTTTTAATTAGCGAACGTAGTGAGCGATATTACATACTGCTTGCTGGAGGCTTTCAATTTCTGCGTCCAACTTGAGCAGATCATCGGCATCCATCTCTTCCTCTTCCTCATCGCTGCTGCTGCTGCTACTGTCCGAGGAACTGTCCGGGGAACTTGCTTCTTTCTCATCCTCCTCGTTCATCTCTTCTTCGTTCATTCCCATATCATCGCTCATCTCGGTAGCCATCTTGTAAACATAGTGATCGAATACTTCAACGCCAAGGATGGTTGCAAACTGATTTTCTAATGTAATGTAATGTAACGTGTATTATGAACGTAGGCTAAGTTGCCTCTATGTTCACATCTTAATTAAATACAGAT